>VYXF01013108.1:196077-214463 GCA_013397295.1 Polioptila caerulea
CACCGCCCCCGCCTCCTCGGGAGCCGCCCCCGGAGCCGCCCCGGGAGCTGTGAGGGGCTGAGTGGGGGTCAGCGACCCCGAGGCTGACCCAGGGCGAGAGCATCAGCCGCCTTTCACCTAAACCAAGGACCAAGGGCGGCGATGCAGAAATGTCCCGGTGCGGCTCTGGGTTAATGGGAAAGGTGTTAGCCAAGGAGGGTTTTCTCACAGGGGTCTTGGCAAACAGAAGTCGTCGTTGTGTGATGCTGAGATACTGCGTCAAAGGTGGCTGCAGAAGACGCAGAAATAAATACACGTCCTTTCAGCCCCCTGAGTAGATAGGAACCTGTAGGTCCCAATATACACAGAATGCTCGTGTTCTTTACCCATGCGTACTAAAATTTGCGTTGTTTTTCCATCAAAGCGTTTGCACACAGTGCTGGAAAGAGTATCCAAGTGTTAGGTGCCTGCCCTAAAATTCCGTCTAAAGTTATGTTTCCCTGCAGTCTCTACACATATTCCTTTTTTTAATCCTTATGTTCTAAGTTAGCATTCAGCAGGGATACTGAGAAGTCCATACCTCGTGCAAAAAGTTTAATGGGTGCTAGCTCCTGGAGCCATAACCAGAAGCGTGGAGCAAGCATGGTGCTACATTAAAGTCGTCTTCCGAGCTTCCATTACCCTAAAAGGTCTTCTGCTTTGTATCATAAATATTTGTAACTTGTGCTCATAACTACGAGCCATCTGTCCTCCAGCCTTGGAACCGCAACATCTTAAATGTAACTAAGGTGCTATAAACTTAAATAATTCATAATTTTTCATCTTGACTTTATAATAAATGTGTGTTTAACAGCCTGGAATGGTTTTAAACACAATAATGTTCAATGCAGTCTCTCTCTTTGCATGGAGTTTACCTGACCCCTTTAGCTTTCAGAGGCCTAGAGGCAGACATATGAACATGTCTTTTTGCATGGGGTTGTATCTCTGGTGCCAAATCTTCAGCTGGTATAAAGTGTCACAGCTCTGTTGATTTAAATAGGCCCTGTGATTTACACAAGTTGAGGATCTGACTCACAGCCCTCAATAGGACTGTTCATATTTAAAGGTGATCAAGTGTGCAAGTGTTTGCAGGGTCAGAGCTGATTCACCTGGAGTTTTCTCCTAGTAAGAGCTGAGCAAAGGGTAGTTTAGTGTAATACTAGGGAACATGAAATCATGTTAGAACATCAGTTTTTCAGATCAAATATTGTAATTTATAATAAAAAAAGTTCTCATTCTTTGTATTTTCAATCAGATTCAACACTTATACCAAAACAACCTTTAAATAAGTATAGGAACTCAGTGCACTATATAACTAAGGACAAAAGATTGTGACTATAAATACCTTAAAAGTCATATTTAAAGACTTGATCTGATTAAATTTTGTAATACTTAGAATGCAACTTTGTGCAGATTATAAAAATACTGCCTGTGTCATCTGACTCCTTTGATGCACTGCATTAAAATTCCTATGTCTAAGTACATATCATGCAGTCAACTTTACTTCTCTTCTATTAATAGTTTGAAATTAGGTCACTGTTCTTGCAAGGATAAGCTAAGCCTGTACAACTGATTTAAAAGAAATTACCTATATATAAATGTTTGGGTTCCTTTCTCATGCTTGCCGACAGCGACACCGTTCCTTATCCATAATCAGTAATTTTTCTGTCTGTGCTGGCATATGTATCCTTTGCTGGCAGTTTTTTGTAGATTTGTTTATAGTGACCCCTGCTGCAAAAGATTAAGACTGACATTTCTCTAAGCCTTTAAAAAGACATTTACTCAATTATTTCTGGGTTGAGCACAAAAGAACCAACCAGATATAAATCCAAGTATACAAAATTTGAAACTCCCTAGTCTGGGTAATTTTCAGTAAAATTAGTTGCATCATACAACAGCCTTTCTTCTCCCACATGCGTAGGATTTACTTTCTAATGCAACACATAATTCCAAAGTAAAATACCTTCTCATTTCCTAGAGTTAAGGCTTGTTCTTTGTGTTATTGTTCTTTGATAAGGGCTAGACTTGACACCAATAAATCAATGTCTCAACTGCTACATGTAAATGTTTTCAGACTTCTGCTCAGGAAAGCATGTGCTTATGTTTATCTCTGTTCAGGATAGCAAACTAGTAAAAAAGCAGATTAAAGCACAGGACTAAGTTTAAACACAGATTACCCGTCTTGTTTCAGAAGGGCTTAAGTGTCAGCCTATTCCAGTATTGCCCTCAATAAAATGTTTTCTCAAGCTCGGCTTTAAAAGCTTCAGCAGAAGGTATATGTATGGGTTCATCTACAAGAAAAAGATCCATGTGTGCTCTGTGCTGGGCAAAAGCTGTGCAGCCATAGCCAGTGAAGCACTTAACCTCAAAACGAACAGGCCCTGCCAACAGAGATGCAGTTTCAAGCTGCTTCAGCTTCCCAGCACTCTGCAAGCTGCACAAAGAAAGCGTCTACTTGCTTGCAAAAGACACTCGAGGTATAACCATGGTAAAATCTCACATTCATATGTATTAGTGTAAATGTTATTTTACAAATATATGGGCCTGATTTGTTGTTTTTAAAGCTGTGTTTAAAGAGTATTATTTAGGCTGCAAAACTAAGCAAAAAGCTATGCTTAGAGCTCCCTGTGTAATCTTTATACTGCCCTTTGTGCAAATATTTACTGATGAATGGAGACATCCCATGGAAAACTATGAGACCAGTGTAGTAAAATAACCACAGGGAGGCAGAATAAAAATCTGATGAGCAACCTGGATTGTCTCTTTCCCCACTGAGTCCTTCACATTGCATTCTCAGCAGCATTCTCTTCTTACTGAGAGCAATTTTCTACATCTGATAGACGGGTAAAGTTAGATTGAGTTGTCCCATATCCTATATTTACCAGTGAGGACTGAAATCTGTGTCTTTTCCACAGTGCCCACAGTTCAACATAAAACCAGTCAAACATTTTAATGTAGGGTGATGGATTGTGAGTTTTAACAGTAGCTGGAGGAAGAAACTCAGCATAGGTGCATCTTATTCTCTTTTTCTGGGATTTGGAAAATTGACACTGCCTGAAATGTCAGGAAGGGAGATGAACCAGTGGGACAATCTGCTGGGTCTCACTCTCTGCTCCTTGAGAACTGGAGAGGATCCAGTCCTTCATATTGTTCCCAAAAATTTGCCCTTCGGGGCAGATGCTGGATTACTTATGCTGTGAGAGTGCAGTCTGGTTCTTGGCCATGTTGCAGTAACATGCTGGGGGTAATATGATCTATACTCAGGTTTCATACAGAATGTAATCCATACTCCTTTGTTTCTTACCTCAGTGCAGCTTGTGAGCTAGCTGCTTCTGCAGCCATTACTGCTGCTTTGGTGGTGGGGTGAGCTGAACCATGAGATCCTCGTGTGTTTTTATCATCTTGGCAGGCTGACAAAAGTTTCCTTAGGAGTGTGACTGGGAGAAGAGAGTCAGTGATTTTTAACAGTCCATTTCTCAACAAAAAGTGACAACATGTAATGACATAAAGGTATATGTACCTAGAGGAAGCCAGAGAGGCAGGAGAACTCTGCCAGTGCACTTAGCCTGTCAGACTCCGGAAGGCCCCAGTCCAGAAGTGAGATAACTACATGAACCTAAGCTAATGAGTACTGCTGAGAGGCAGGGTATGTTATTTTGGGCATGGTGCCACATTAGCATGACTCTACATCTTCCAGACAGAAGCTTGCAAAGTCTGGGCAGCTCAGAGTGTGAGCAGAGTTTGCTTGTGTCTGTCTGCACCTGTCTGCTTGGTCTTGCAGAAGAAAAAGTAGCAATTTCCCAATTAATTAGCAAAGACTTTTTGCAAACAGTATGGATATAAGAGTATCTAAAAAAGACAAAACAAAACAAACAAACAAACAAACAAAAAACCCAAACAAAACCCCTTTGCTTCAACAGCTCCTCAATTTCTTTTTTCTACCAGGCCCAGAAGAAAGGATGATATTGTCAGAGTGCGTTTGAAGAGTTTCTGAATTGCTGCAGAAAGCCCTGGTGTTTATCCTCACAGCCTTGTTGTTTCCTGTTGTGAAGGACAAAGGCACAAATTACATGCCTTGTGCAAACATAGAAAACTGTACCAGCACCTTCAAAATGCATTGGTATTCCATAGATGAACAGTTAAATATACAGCTGCAGGAAGGAAGATAGCTTCCTTCCAAGACTAAATTCTTTTTTTAATTCTCTTATGTATATAGACTGGAAATAAGAGCATGTAACAGAACTTCAGGAGTAATTCTACAAAAGGGTTGCAAAAAAGAATTCAGTCTTGGAAGGAAGCTAATGGGTGCAAAGGATGTTTGGACTGAAGTGTAGGCTATTGTTCCTGGGTTAGTGCATGCATTTATTTCAAAGAGAAGGTCTCTTCAGAATCAGAAGCAAAGGTGCTTTAGCTATTGCCAGATGGAATTCTATTTCTGTAGAGATGAGTTCTAATTTCTGAAAATAAGCATGCTCAAGATCATAGTAAATTTTTTCTGGGCTGCATGAGTTTTCTGGAGAAAGCCACATTTGGAAGAATCAGAAGTAAAATTCTTCACTCAAAGTCAGAACACTCAATTATTAAAACCCATGATTCCAGTACTATTATCCATATAAAAGGATTTATCCCCCTTTATTTACCCCATATATATATATATATATATATATATATATATATATATATATATGTATATGCCTATAAGTTTTCTCTGTGTGAGACTAGGATACCTCAAAGGCAAATCAGAGTTTCCAATTTCCTCTGCTGACTCTGCAGAAGCACACAGGTCAAGACCTTCAATAGTCACGAGGCCACATGTCTTGTTACAGAAGGACTGAATCTATCACTTTTGAAAAGAGGAGATGATGTTGGCAAGTGGAGGAGCCTCAAAACATGCCCATTTTTCCTGTCTGTTCAAATAAAAACTTAAGTGCTTACAAATTGATCATATGCTTTCAGCAAACTACAAAAAGGGCTTCATTCTAGGGAACATAAATCTGAATCTCAGACTCAATTTCCTTCTCTGCTACTGATGTCCTGTGTGATTTCCAACAAGTGACTCTTTTTTGTGCCTCTGCTCCTCATTGTTAAAATGGGCTACTAATAACGCTTCCTAAAACGATGTGTGAGGATAAACAATGACTATGATATGCTCAGGCATTTGCACATAAAGGAGATGGACAAACATGTCAGATTTTACAGGGCAATTTCTGCCAGAAAAATTTTGACCAGTTCCAGTCAGTGCACGGACACTGGCAGTGTCTGCTGTTTGCCCTGTTCTCTGCAGGTCTGTTACTGGTGTGACAGTTTATCCAGGCATACACAAACATTTCTAACCAAGCAACCTGTGTTTCAAATCAATAAATTATATATGTAGTCAAAATGTAGTCATAGTACTAGATGTCCTGATACAGATCATCATTTGGAGAACTTCTTTCATTCTCAGTCATCATTTCCTCTCTTCCCCTATCCTCGAAAGCAAGCTGATGCATTAAAATCCAAAAGAGGGCTTTTATGTGTGTGGTCAAATCCACACAACTGAAAAGATGAAAATAAGAGTTACTTAAGGCCTTTATCACCTGCCTGAAATTCCACTGTCTTCAGCAGAGCTGCAGCTGGAGATGGAATAGTCTAATCCTAAAAGAGAAAAAGATGTAGCTCCTGGCTGCAGGGCGAGATGTGTTTTTAGATCCAGCACTTCTACCTTCCCCAGGAGAAGCTGGAGCTTGCTTTTGGTTTGTGTCAGTATTTTCACTAGTACGGCAGCCTGCAATTTTGTAAAAAATACTTGGAAAATGGTTCTGTTAGCCATCCTAGGGACCATTCTTTTAAACAACTGCCACCAGTCTTGCAGGCTCAGTCTCAATATCTGCTCACTTCGAAGTGCGCACAGTGTTTCGTAATGGGGCCAACATTTTGGAAGTAACAAAATGTTACACATTGACACATATGTAATGTGTCAATTTTGCTAAATTTAAACTAGTGCTGTTAGGTTAAAAAAAATGTGATATTGCAACCTCAGCTTTAATAGTACTAGAAGGTCTACAAAATGGTTGCTTGTATTTGTCTCAGTCATCCTGCAGCATTGCAGGTCATTCATTCTCTGACAAGAAGTTCCAAAAATTCCAGTGAATGGAGAATGTTGACACGTAAAACTCGGTTGCTATTTCTGTAAAATAACTATTGCAGTAGCTAACTATATATAGCCAGAAGTAATTGCTTCTGCAAATAAAATACCAGTGAACACATTACAAGATTAAAGAGAAACTTTGAGCTTCCAACACAGTTATTTGCCGACTCCCACCCTTATGCACACGATGGCTTTGCAGTCATAGCTCTGCTATGCCACAAGACTTTATTTAGGATATGCATGGCATATTATACTTCCTCACGTTCCTAAATAAAGTGCTTTTCCATTAGCTGCTTAGTTCTCATTTTAGCTGTCCACTTCACCCTTCATTACTGAAGAAAAGTACAGTCATTTCACCCAATATACTACCATGCAATTATTTGTTAACCTTATGTTATAGTTAGGGTTTATACAGGTATAATAAAGACTTCAGGTTCTCCTGGGCATTTGGATTTTAGATATTTTAGACAATATTAATTTGAAACTCTCACTCTTTACTCTCTTTCAAAGGGCAGTTATAGATAGTAAAAGTGAGATAAATTGATGGAAGATCAGATCAGCAGTGATGTATCTTAATAAATGTGTCATCCATCTTTGAGAGGGAAGGTGATATTAAATAGCTTGAATACCATGTTGCTTTAGGAAAAGGCACCAGTTAAACACTTTGAAGGTAGGTTTACAGTGATCTCTGCCATTCACTGAAGAGTTATTGCCTATAAACTGTGGGAGTTTTGCTTACTACAGCTGGTAAAATTAGAAAGCCTGCTGCTCATCCTTTATTCCTTTTTTGGTAGGATTTAACAATTTCGTAAGTGAGAAGTATAGAGGGCACCTATATAAGAGTTTCAAAGTCCCTTATTTTTTCTCTCCAAATCTGACATTATTCAGGTGAAGCTGGTTTTGCACTATCAGCTGGTTTTGGACCTCTCAAAAGAACATTGCTAAGACATTATGTTATATTATAGGTTCTATTGCTATGAAATATATTTTGCTGATTTGGTCCTTATTGTTGTTTCTATACTGTCATAAGAACTGGAAGCTGCATTGAGGGAGCAAGATCCGATAAAGCAAGCTATAGCTAGGAGTAAAAACAGATGGGTATTGTGTGTATTTGTAGGTGTCACAGTAAAGGAGAGCTTTGAGCATGAAGCACAATGGGTAGATGGGCAAATCCCTTCAGGGAGCTTTTAGGCATATGGACAACATCGGAAAAACCCTTCTGTACTTGAATTAAAACATAAGAAAGGAGTTTTCCTGCTTCTAGGAGTCAGAAATCAGAGAAAGGTGTTGACATCTTGTTAGTAAGGAGCCATCGTAGGCGGTATAGGGATGGGCTGCGTAGGAACCTGAAAGTGAAAATCAACAGCATGAGTTTATGCAAGCAGGAATAAATGAGAGTAACCAGTATGTTGTTTTAGGCAAAAACCTACACAAATCCTTACAAGATTCTGAATGAACAGGAGCAGCACCGGAATATATCTGTCATAACTGAAGAAGCAGGCTGATGCTCCATTGTATCTTGGACAGGCTGTTATTGAAGATTTCACCGCCAAAAAGATCCACAAGACAAACTCTGAAGATAATTCACAGTAGAAGTTGACACCTATGTTATTAGACCTGACAGTAGTGTGACAAGAAAGCAGGTAACAAGAATCATTATGGAAAACAAAATTGTATTAACTTGTTTGTTTTGTCTCTCTGTATTTCAATACGTTTGCAGCAATTCAACATCAGCTCCTCCAAAAATGCAGATATTTGTGTTCTCAACTTGTTTTCAAACAAAATGACATGAAGCAACAACCCATACTTCAGCAGTGTTGCTTCTATAACAATAGAAATAAATTTTGTTGATGGGCTATAACCCAGTGCCACTAAAGTGTCCCAGTGGTAAGTACACATGATACCAAAGAGCACTCCCACCTCTCCCCCATGGTGTACCTTGATGGATCTCTTCTACCTAATTTGAGAAACACTTTCCCATAAGGTGTCTTTGTGAAGGAAAAATTACCTGGAAAGTTAAAAGAAACAGAAAGATTCAGGTCCCAGTGCTTGGTCCATTAAAGGATGTACTGAGTGAGTTTCATGTGGAGTTTCAAAGGATCTTCCACAGAATTAAATAAATTTTTATTTGCCTTTCCAAGAAAGCTTTGGAATGCTGTCATGTAAAGCAGGATAGGAGAAGGTATGTTGAACAGCTGTTTGAAGGACAAATCTAGAGAACGTTGCTACCCAGGACAATTCCAAGGAACACTCATTTTAATCATGCAGTGTAAATGAATCCAGTATTTCCAATCTATTGAGGAGGAAGCATTTGTGCCTTTCAACTGCAGTAATTGCACTGTTCCAGCATAGTAACTTTCTGCTGCCCAGTCTGCCCTACCTTCAGCTGAAGCTCCCTAAACTCACTTATGTCAAATGGAGATCCAGTTCAGAAAAGGTTGTATGCACAACATGTCCTTTTTCAATCTCAAGCTCTTTGTTCAGTTACAGACACATTTTTAACCTGCCCATATGCTTCACTACAAAGCTTCATGGCTTCTGAACAGCTGTGATAGCGCTACAGATTGCCTCCTGAGATAAATAAGCACTCACTTGCAAAGCTAGGGAAAAAATCCCTATAAAGGGTATTTCAGACAGCTTGCAATAAATATGTTATCATCCACTTTGTGAAATCCACTAATAATCAAGAAAGAGAAGAAAACCATCCACATTTTATTTTCTATGTGGTGATGCACCATCCTTATGGGAAGAGGCGAGTGCCAACATGTCACAGCTTGCCAACTTCAAACACCTTTGTGAATGCTGTCTCTCATCAGTGGACTTGTATTCCCAAAGTACAGAGTATTAGGTTTCAGTGAAAGACCTGAACTGTTCCATTAAAGACCTGATGGATGAGGTAAGATTCAGTGGTTTTTACTCAAAGCCAGACTCGAAATATTTGAACTCCCTCTCATTTCTGCTTGTCTGTTTTCATGATAGATATTCATGTGGATCTAATCATCAGGTAAGTTTCTGAATCAGCAGAAGACATCTGAGCTCTTTCCAAAAATACGAAATAGAAGTCATTTAAAATTAGTTATTTGAATCTGTTATACCTCAGTACAGTGCTGCACCTTTCCAGAGTGTTAAGTACAATGGGAGCTTTGCCTCATGATCTTGGCATCATCATCCTTGGACACCAGAATTGTAATATTTTGAATCTTAGTGCATTTGAAACTGTCAATTTCTGTCCTTTTAGAGAGAGAGTTATAAACAAACCTAGGTAAGAATTTCTTGAGGAAAATATCTCATTTTAAACTCAAAACTTTGAAACAATTATACTAATTTTTTCCAGGCTTGGCATATTTTAGATCATGCCAAAATAAAAAGAAAAACCATCCCAAAACAAACTAGGTGTGATACTTCAGTCCTTTGCCATTATTGAAATATTCAGGCACAAAATATGCTACTGAAATGTCTGAATAAGGTTATGTTATTAATACATACATAACTTAGAAATGTTTGGAACTATATAACTCAAGCTTTTATATTAAAATACACTAGGCAGAACTAGAAAAGTTTCAGTCCAAATAAAGTATTTTGTAAAGTTACAAATACATGAGAACAAGTTGGGGAAAAGACATTAGAATTGTAGATTAGATTACTTTGATTATATTGGATAGTAGCTGTTTCTGTGACAATAAATAATTGCTAATTATAAGACCTTATTAGAGTTTCTAAACTAATTGCTAATCCCCCTTTCTTTCCTCTCTCCCTTATGACTCCCTACTGCAGAACAGAGTTTCCTCTATTTTGCAGCAAGTATAAGCTACTTCCATATGTTGGAGGAAGAGGTACATAAAGGAATCACTCATTTCATTTGTAAATACGTGTTTTTCCTGATAAAAAACCTGGCAACGTTTCTCCCCAGGCTAAACTTTGTATAAAAAAATCAAACACAAACTGGAGTATAAAGGCACAAACCAGAAATCTTATTAGTTTGAAAAGGAGACAAAGATATGTTAGTGTCAATATAAACAAAGAGATTAAAAAAAAGGGGGAAAATAAAACTGAAGCAATGAGGTACTGCATGATCTGAATAAATAAAAAATATATTATATATAAATATAATAAGTAACTAATGTAATATATCATATAAGTGAATAAAATATATACTTTTAATAATTTATTTTATGAAGAACGAAGGTGTGAGGACTGTAATATCTACAAAAATAGTAGAGTTATTCATAAGCAGAAACATTATGTTTTTTCTCTATGCTGCTTTTTTAAGCATCGTATGTAGACCTCTAGATGCAACAAATTCCTTTCACTTTGCATTAGATTGGGCGAATAATACTGCATTCCCCAGACTCAGATAGAATGTTAAAACCATGGATATTGAAGATCTCCCAAGGGGCTCCTTCAGTTATATTAATATTAGAGAGGAGAAACAGTTTTCACAAAACATACTTCAGAAAAATTCAATGTCCTTATAATTATGACATATGTCTTCACCAAACTACTTGGACAGTTATGACCAAAATAAACAAAAAACCCTCTGCAATGGTTTGATTAATATTCAATATTTTTTCAAAGAAACACTAAACTAATCTAATTTAAACTTCCAAATTAACTACCTGGGGAAAAAAAAAACAGTTTTAATTTGTCTTATCTTGGATTAGCTAAGAGTCACCAGCCCTACATTTGATTCCTTTGGATCAGTTACCTATTTGACTTTACAAGAGCAGCAAGGGCAAGTATACTTCATTTAAATTCACATAACAAGAAGTAACTGACATATTCATATGAGATTTAGATGAAGGCAATAAATTCTCACCCATTTCTTTTGGAGTGTCTGCTTGCCTTAAAAAAACCCCAACAAAACAACAACAACAAAAAAACAACAACCAAACAAACTGGCTGTCATATTAAAACTTTCAATTCCATGATAGATTATTTTCAGTTGAGACATAGATTGGTTTCAGATACTGAAACTTTGTAGTCTGTGGTACTTTTTTTTTACCCCCAAACACCTGATATGTCCAAAAGCAGGAATATTTATGATAGAGGATATATTTTAAAAGTTATTTGCTAAACATAGTTTTTTCTTTGCCTTTATAGAATAGCTATCATATCCCAAAATGAAAGTATTGAAGAGGGTGCTTTGAGGATAGGTGTGTGAAAGTTTTATAGATACCTATGAGGTTACAGCGGTATAATAACTAATTAGGTAGCACTAACTCAGACATCTAGTGCTTTGCCCAGACTCAGAAATTCCCTATTACCTGTGTGTAATGGGAGTGGATCATGCCCTGTCTTGTTACAAGTGTTCTGCTATGGGATCACATTTTACTTTCTTCCCCTCTTGTTCTGCTACAGCAAAGTGGGATTACACTGAAGGAAGACATCCTTTAGATTATTAAGAGCTTCAAAAATCCAGAACAGAAAACACTAAGAAAAAGAGATTAAGCTCTTAGTTGGACTTATATAGTTAGGTGGGTATGTCTGGAGCATGTAAATGCAGAAGAAAAATGGAGTGTGACAGACTTAAAACCACACCCACAAATATAAAAAGGGAAAAGTAAAATAAACTGTTGAGGAGTAATTATGATCTGCTAATCCTTTGTGTCTTTATGCCGTTTGTGAACTCCAAAGTCATGAGTCATGGCACTTTAGTGGTCAACTGTTTTCTATTCTGGGTTTGCCAGAAGAGGCCCATTAAACATCAGCTTTTCCTGGGAAAAGCCATCTCTGTCAGTCCACACCTCAAAGGTTTCACCCAGCACTGACAGCCCTCCTCCACTTACGAGAGGTATATTACAGCAACAACCATTGCTGGACTGTCCATGACCTTTGAAAGTTGAAACTGCCACCTATACTATAAAATATATATATACTATAAAATGAAACTAGGCTTTAGCAACTTCAAAGACACAAATATAGATACCTGTGAATCTATGTAGTACATTTTAGTTCTCCAAAGACATACGCAGGAATAAGTCTCCTGAAGAGTCCTGAATCCTGACAATTCAGATTGAATATGAATATACATATATAGGCTTATACATTTTTAGGCTTCAGCCATCATTGTAGCTTATTAATGAAGCCAGTAAAAAATACAGCTCAGCATATCCTACATGTCCTGAGTTACAGCAGTCCAATACTGTAAATCATTACATCACATCTTTATTCTGCCTTTATTTACCAATTTTAAAAAGTTTCACTTCTTGAATTCTACCACGGGAAAAGGCTGGAGGAAGGCTGTGAGGATAACAACATACTGGTTTTATTGTGACTCTTTTAATGACTTCATATGCAAGTTTAAGCAGGTGATTAGGACTAAATTCTGAAAATTGTCCACTTAACTTGAGATACCTAAACGATCTCTAGTCAGATATTTTACAATTAAAGCTCAAATTACACTCAAAATTCAGAGGTACTTCCAAAACAGCCATTTACTCATTCTCTTTTTCACTTCTCAGTGTTGTAAAACAGTGATACTACCTTCTTTTGAAAAGCCTATTCTTTTTACATTTCATTGATATGACTGAACCAACACTGTTCATAATTTTAAATCATCAAGAAAATTAACAGAAGCTGGTAACGACAGTTACACCTTGGGCACACTTATTACTCCTCTGCAACTTACCAACTGTGAAAGGAGTTTGCCTTGGAGTGTCACACATATTGGTGACAGATGCTCCAAATCCTGCACAGGGTTCAGGGTTAGACAGTAGGATGAAAGCTGGCAGTGCTTCAATAAAGTGCATAGACTGCCACTATTCTCTGGAAACATTACTATATCTGCTGATGGCTAGGCATGTAAATATCAAGCTTCCCAGACCTGGAGCTTCCCTTATTTTTTCAAATTTCTTCTGGTGTACTCACACCAAATAGATCAGCAGAACAGTAAACTCTTCTAGTCTGGTATGCTGTATCCTGCCATGCATTATGCGGCTTCCACTCCTGTAGTGTACAAGAAAGCAGAGAATCAATTCCATTTCCTGGAGGCAAACGTTCAGATCCCTTTACAGCTTCTTTTAGGGAAGTCCACCTCAAATTAAGAACAGTTTTTAGAAGCAACAACACTTTGGTACTATATGGAAGAAATAAAACCAGCAAAAGCCAAGAGAAGTATGGGTAATTGACAGCTGACCCCAGCATACATTGGGGGTCCACCCTCAGTGGGCTGTAACAATGCAGTGGCCAGCTTTTCTATCATGAAAGGAATCACATTCAGCACTAGACTATATTTGCTCATTGCCTGAAATTGTGTAGCTGGTAGAGAAGAAAGGTCCTTTTCCCTACTTACTGTGCATGGTTGGTTTGGTTTGTTTTTTTTGATACAATACAAAATCATTCATTCAAGCGGCATATACACTATGGGGTTTTTTTCTGTGTGCTGCTTAAGAAAGCAACAGCCTGGAAAGGTAAGACTGACCTTCATGTTCCTGTCCTCCTCTAGTCTTGATGCAGAGAGTGAACTCTACTCCAAGAAAAAATATTTTCCAAGGTTCACGCTGTGTGTGTGGAGAGGCTGATCTAGGGCAGGATGTTGTCTCTTGAATCCTGATCCATTCCAGAATTCTTTCCTTGTCACTCTGTACCAAAATTACATCCAGCAATGACAATCTAATCACTGAGTCTGAATAGCAACTGACTCCTATTATAGTCCTGAGCAATGCCAGGTAACTCCAAGTTTCCCTGCCCCAGAAACCTGGTGTAAATTCTCAAGATGAGGGCTGATAAACCAGGAACAGACCAGAGCTCGGTTTTACCCTTCAGAAGTTTTTCCAGCAATTCCTTGTATAGAATAGTAACAATCCTGCAGAAGGCAAACCCACAGTAAATGCTGTCAGCATACTCATGTGAAGGTTGAGAGGAGACATGTAGGAGATAAAGTGGAAGCCTATTTTTATATTTGGGGTACATATAGAAGTATAGAAGTTCCATTATACTTTACCAGAAAGATGTACAGTGCTAAAACTTTTTATATCAATTAAAAAAAGTCACCATCCACAAGCAATAAAATAGTAACAACCTCTCCCACAATGGTGAGAGTCTTTGGCACAGCTGTGTTTGTCTGAGATCACACTGCTCTACAGCCCTGCCTGAGCCAGAAACCTCTAGCCTAGAAGTGACCTAAGCATATGTTCTGCAACTGGAGAGGTATGTTTTTTGTAGCACATGCAGATATGCTTAAACTGGCATCTATCTAGCCCAGATAAGAACTGCTGGGAAGGTATGATATCATGGGGTTCAGTCTTGGCTAGCAAACCAGGTGCATACTTGAGAAGAGGCTGGCTGGTAGACAGTGCACTGAAGCCACCATGTCACCGTGCCCACCAGAGCCATGCACCTTAAAGCTGCAAATCCATGCAGATGTACTCTGAGAGATTCATTCCCAGTGAAAGCTAACACACTCAGCTAGTGTTTAGCATGTTCTTTTAAAAGAGGTTGGGAAGACTACCAAAAGAATAATTACACTAGAGAGAGAGTTGGAGACCTAATTAATCACACATTGACAAGATCCCTTATGCTGAGACATTTCACAGGGAGCATTGCGAGTGCCTTAAGTAACTTCCTCAGGTACATACTTTGGGAGTGAAGAATAAATGAGTAGGAAATTGGCTGGACACAAAGGAAACCTTGAATGGAGTTGGAGGCTGCATCAAGCTCACTGAGACTGGTCTTTTTCTTCTTATAAAAGATGGATTGGCTATTGGCATACCTGAAAGATCATTCACATCATGACAGGAGTGAAAATGCTCTTGAGGATGCTTTTTTCATAACTGTGCCTCCAAAATTAGATACTAAATAATAATTTGACTTTCAAAGGTAGTCAGCATTTGACAGAAATCTTTGATTTCTTGCCAGGAAGGGACTGATTCCACTAACACCCAACTATTGCACTTGCATAAGCATATGCATTAAGTTCAAAGGAATTCAGTGGATATAATCATACTGCTGAATATCTTCATATGCTTGGAATATATTCTTGTCCGGAGTGGATTCAAAGTTCTTCAATTTTCACAAGGCCTATAATGAGTGGTCTGACTTTCATTTCATTTTGTACATAAAGTTGTTTCAAAAAATCTCTCCTGCATTCAAGCCTGATTTTATTCCTTTTCTATTGGTTTAGTATAATTCTAAGAAATTATTCTCCTTTTAAAAATAACACAAAAATCTCCTCTCCTTTCATATAGCTGAAAAGCTTGAAAATCTGCTGACTTTTCTCCGATGTTTGAAGAGTTTTTTAGGACTAATGGGACTATAAAAAATAAATCCTCTTGAAAATGCAGTTAAACTATCAATCTAGAGCAACAACACCTCAAACCCAGTCGCAGTTTTAGCTGCAATAATAGAATAAAGCCTAACGCGACTCCTGGCAGGACTTTACATCCTCTCTCCACCAGATAGTGCTGTTTCTCCACAGAGCCATGGAGGATGCACAGGCCAGGGAAAGGTCAGGAGCTCTCTGAGATTACAGGCTGCCCACAGCTTGCCCGTCCCTCCTTGCCGCTGCCACCGCCACTACCCGAAACAAGGCAGGCGCAACCTGAAAGGGATTTGCGGGGGTAAAACCATGTCTTGGGAGGCCGCTGTCTGCAGGTGACTGCGTGCTGGGTGTGCCATTGCTGCTATCCCTTATCAGTTTGATGTAGCCTCTATCCTGAAGTAAGAATGAAAATAGAAGCTGATGCAATTAGTCGGTGCTTTTGTGATCTCTTGGGGGTCTTTTCCAGTTGAGCAGCACACACCAAGAGCAGCCCTGACACAAAGGCTGTTTGCTCTCAGAGTGCTGAACAAAGGGGCTTCCATCACCAAAAGTTACTTCTGGAGAGTACACAGATCACCTTAACCAGCCCCGAGTCTAGATATCCTGTAGACCCTCCATATATTTTTAAAAAAAAACAAAAATCCAACAGCTGGGAAAAATGGCTAAAACATAATAAAACTTCAGGCCACGGTTTACTGTGCTGCAGCAGCCTTTGAAACAGAGTATAGAAATGCATCTGGAAGACTTCTTATTGCCCTTCTGCAGGAAAAATACTGCAAGTGCTTCTCCTTCCTCTCCAGACCTCCCTCTGCAAAACAGAATAGCTTTTGCCCTTCAGCTCTAAAGAACCAAATCCTTCTGTATGCACAGCTAGAGAACAGGAAAAAAAAATCAAGCAAATAAATATTAAAAAAACTTTTCAAGTGGAAAATGGTACTTATAGTTGGAATGTTCTTTGCTGTCTATTACTTAGAGTTTTTGCGAGCACTGAGCCAAGTTTTTAGATGAACTTTCAAGAAGCATTGTAATGTTACTTCATGTACCTGAATTACTGGATTTTAAGAATACTGTTCCAGGGTACTTTGGTTAAGAACTGCTTAGTGATAAAAGTTCAGTCTTGACATAACACGCTTTTCTGAAATATAATAATAATAAAAAAATATCTAAACCCAAATTAAAACCGTGCAAGATATTTGTATTTTCCTAAGCAGTGTAAGGCTGGAACTGTCTGATCCTAAGTGAGCTTGTAAATCCCTGTTCATGCAGGCTGACATTTATTCTCAGAAGAAATGATTTGTGAAACCAAACTTTAGCTTTCTTCAGTGCATGGAAAAGTGCAGATGGCTTAAATTAGGAATCAGGGCCTAGCTAGGTATGCAGTAGACCGTATATGTAATTAGCCAAATATAAGGTCTATTTATTATTTTATATGCTGTGTTAATGTTTGTATTTATTCAGACTTTCATAGTATGCATGTGTAATCTCAGAGAGATACTAGGTCATTAAACTCACCATGGAGACTGTTTACTTACCTTGGTCATACAGAATACATACAGTTGCAGTTCTCTAAAAATAACCAGAAAAAAATTCAACAGTGTATCAGTTTGGCTTTCACGTTTTCCAATAAGTATCTAAGGAAATAGATACTATTTACATTGCCCTTATTGGGAAAAAACACAAAGACATCCAGACGAAAGATTTAATTATAGCATTCTTTCTCACACACTAAATGTAAGACCATGTAGCTTAATATATAGTGCTATGTGCATCAGGTAGTGAATAGGGCTGGGAGGAAAGGAGCAGGTCCTTCTCGTATTTCTGGAGGGGCCTGTGAGTATGGTCCTTTACAAAAGCAACGAGATAGATGTATCACGGCTGCTGTGAGCCCAGGAAAGGCTGAATTGCAAAGGAAGACCTTTCCCATAATTGGCTCCATACCACGGCTTTGAATCAAACGATTCTGCTTGGAGATTGTCAAGATGATAATGAACATGGAGATTTTACTGTACTTCTATTTTGACTAGTAGACTAAGTGGCAACAGGCACCAGAAAGTCTGTCTTCCATTAACGCGAATGCTCTCGTGACCCACTGGCTTCATTAGTACCGTATCTCCTATCTGGAAACTGCTCTGGAAGCACAGATACTGGAGCTGTTTCATTAGCTCCAAATATAACACCTGCCTCCTGAGCCATTATCTGCAGAAATCCATAATTATCTCTTCTTTCCTCTCCAGTCAGGAATATCAGGTCCAGATCAAGGACTGGGTGCTCATCTTTTATGTCCTTATTCAACTGGATCCAGGCAATCCAGCTTCTTTCTACTCTGGCTGATTCTTCGAAGCACCCCAGCTGCTCTCCTGGGTGCCAGGACTGATGTCTTTTCTCTTGTGTTATTACAGCGAACTCAAATCCCATCAAAGGGCAAAGTCCATCAATTTCCTGGTGACTTTCTCAACACAAGCGCACACACACAAAGGTAAAATCAGAGGCTAAAAATAATTAAGGCAGTAATAATTTTCACCATGGGAAACCATCCAGATTCTGAGTACGTTTGTTCTGAGGAGGAGATAGTCAGGCTGCATGTAGCTTCACGGGTATTTCATAGAGTATTTGGTACCACGGAGATGAAAAATGACTGAAATCTTTCATGACGTGCAGACAACGTTCAAGAACACAGTACGCACACCCTTTTACCCTTTCAGAACCATTCAGTTTGGCTTTTTTCCCCTTTTCAGTACGCTTGCAGGGCAGTGGAGACCGCCGGCCTGCGGTCTCCCGCTCAGGGCCAGCTCGGAGCAGCGGGGAGGCGCCGCGGGTCGAGGTGGGGCAGGCACGGGCCAGGTGATCGCAGCAGACAAAGGGGCTGGCAGTGCCCCACCGCCGCGGGGCGGCGGGCGGCCAACAGGCGGCTTCTGTCCCAACCCAGGCAGCGCCTCCCGGCCGGGGGAAGGGCGGCCGCGGGCCGGGCCGGGCCGAGCCGAG
>VYXF01013108.1:215477-337064 GCA_013397295.1 Polioptila caerulea
CTCGGGTTTTGATTGCATTCGGGGGTTCCGGCAGCCGCGGCCGCCTCCCCCTCCCCGGCGGCCCCCCTCCCTTGTTTTCCGTTAGAAACACGGGCAAGAAAATAAATGTATTCACTGGGTGTCGCAAGAGCAAAGGCTAAATAATCAAAGGTAACAGCAGCAGCCAGGCGAAGAGACCAGCACCGTGCCCTGCTCCCCCACTCCCAGACCTGCCCTCCTATTTATTGGCGAGACCTCCCTCCCTCCCTCTCGGTGCGAGTGCGTTGAGCGAGTGTTTGATCCCGGGAAAAGTGCAGCTATCCAGCCATGGTGGTTTTCAATGGCTTGCTGAAAATCAAGATCTGCGAGGCGGTGAATCTGAAACCCACGGCGTGGTCTCTGAGGCATGCGGTGGGTCCCAGGCCACAGACCTTTTTGCTGGACCCTTACATCGCCCTCAATGTGGACGACTCCAGGATCGGGCAGACCTCGACCAAGCAAAAGACCAACAGCCCTGCTTGGAACGATGAATTTGTCACCGATGTTTGTAATGGCAGGAAGATAGAGATGGCTGTTTTCCATGATGCCCCCATCGGGTACGACGATTTTGTAGCTAACTGCACTATACAGTTTGAGGACTTGCTGCAGAACGGGAGCCGTCACTTCGAGGACTGGGTAAGTGTTCACGCTGTAGATACATACATGTACATACGATTTTCAGTGGCATGGCTGTGGATGCAACATCTGTCTTGCAGAGCTAGGTTGCCAAGGGCATGTAATGCCTCTGAAGGCTTTTCATTATTTCCACACTTTGTTATACTGAGATAGTCATGGTTACTATATAACTAATGCATGTGGTCTACAGGCAAGGCAGGAAAGAAAAATCTGCTGAATCTAAGTAAGAGGTACGTAGTTACTGTGCAAGTTTCTGAAATTATGTGACATAAATACAAATCTAGTTGTCTTACTGAGTCTGAAAAACCTGAGCCAAATGCATCTGTACAAAACATTACCGCAAAACCCAGATCCAGCGCTTAGATGAGTTTCATCATTTCAGGGTGAATACTCTTGGTTAGCTTGGCAATGATGAGCCTTAAAATCCAGACCTGACCTCTGATACGAGACACCTCGGTCTTCCTGTCACTTGAGAGCTCGCTGCATCAACAGTGATGCTCCTCCTTCCTTCCTCTAGATGATCGACACTATGCATAGATCTAACGCAATGCTTCTTCAAATGCTCAAGACTGATGAAAGAGTCCTAGTGGAATTTGGGCCCAACTAGAGAAATTCTGTTGTCTGTACACTCAACGTGCCTCAACAGTTTTCGCAGCCTCTTTAAGACCTAGAGGCTAATGTGCCTCAGTGGGAGTACAAAAAAGCTGGAAAACCCTTGCTCTGACATCCTCAGGTAGTGTGATTTAATAGGGAGAAGCCAATCAAACAATGAAGAAATGGGAAACGTGAATATGCACATTTCACATTTCTGCAGTTAAACAGTTAAATGATGGATATCCTTTAAATGAGATGTATAATAAAACAATAGTAGCTATCATCTCATTTTCAGTGTGTCCTGCTTGACCAGCCATCTGAAATTATATATGCTCATCTTTTTATGTATTTATTTTTCATGGTCAAGGATACTAGCCAGTATTTTTTTGGCAAGCAGACAAAGAATCCAGGACCAAAGAAAAAATAGCTAGGGTTAATAGGTCTGAGTTTTTTGTATTCTTTGGGGCTTCTTTGCTTAATGCAGTGATGTAAAGATGGCAAAATGATGAAAGGGCATGAAAGAATTACACTCTGTGCTGATTAGGAGCTGATCAACTTTCCTGTTAAAACTTTTATGTTTACAACTTTAAAATATTTTTCATTTTTGCTACCTATGTGTTGCATTGGGATAACTAGGGTCTAGATTATTCTGATACTCCATAAAAGCTACACATTAGTGAGCTCAAATGGTAAAAGTGAGTGATAGAAAGAGGAAAAATAGCTATATCAGGAAAAGAAAAATGCAGCAATATTGCAGATGTCTTTTACCTGTATTGAATGATAATCAAGTTGGGTTGATCTCCTGAAATCAAGTGAGGTTTCATCTTTGAGACCAGTGGGATGAGGAGATCTGCACAGATTTTTAGTGAAAGAATAATAATTTTGTATGTTCTTTTTGTGCATGTTACATGTTGGGAGTTTGTCACCAAATCTGGAAGGACGTTGCAGATTCCAGATGCCAAGTTTGAATTTTAGTGCGGCTGTGGTGTATCCTGGCTCTTATATTTAAGGTGAACTCAGATGTCTGAACACCTTCCCTAGACAAATAGTAGAATTTAACAGGTTGAGGTCCATTGTAAACAGGATCTGTGAGGAACTAGATAGCTGAATCAGATAAATGCTGGCTTTTGTTGCATCAGGATTCATTGCTGTCCAGCATTCAGTGGGTGGGAGGAGGCAAGGGAGTGACTACGCTTGTTGTCTGTTGATGTGACAGGATCGAGGACATGGCAGTGGATCATAACTGGTCAGCTCAATATAATGCATCTTCTGAAGCATCACTTACCTTGTTTTGTTCTGTAAATCCTTACCATTAGGATTGTGTTCATGTGCTACATAGACAGCATACACCTCCCCCCTGTATCACAGTGCGAATGGGGGGGTGGTAAGTATTTATAGGATTGTGCTTTACCCTTTCCAAAATCTTCCTATTTGCTGAGTGTGTCACTGTAATTGCAATACTGAGTGTGTTTATTGGATTAATAGATAGGGACCTTCAGAGAGCTGACTCCTGCAAAATCACACTGGTTTTGGGTCTTTTTTCATTGAGTTACAAGAAGACCTGTGGCTGTGACATCTCTACAGAGTCCATACTGAAGCAAATAGATTTATTGGTATCTTCATCAGTGTCTGGAGTCTATATGAAAACCTGAAAAGGAGTAGTTTGCAAAGTGAATGACTTTCACACTACAAGGAAAATGCACATGGCCTAAACCAACATTTGGCTAAGATCTGCTGGTATGATATGGTCAGTGTTTTCTGTTTAATAAGAGGACTAGTTCCTTCATTTCACTCTTAGCATGTAAGGCAGATATATTTGTAGTACTCTTTCTGAACTCTGTAACAGGCAAATTAAAACAGCAATCGCTGTAATCCATTCTTCCTTATTGCCGGAAATATCAAATAAATGCAGCCTACATGCTTGAAACACACTTGAAGACCATCAAGTCTTTCTATGCCATTCTGAGGGTTTCCCTTTAAACAGTCCTGAAAGTTGGAACTGGGTACCAAGTACTTGCTGAGTGTGATTGGAGTAATTGCACTGCTGCCCCTCCTTACCTTCAGAATGATGCAACAGTTATTGCAGGACTGGGTTGTCACTATTAAAAGAGGGTTGAGAAAATGTTCGTGTGCTGAGAACAGGTCTTGTCAACATATTAATGGCTTTAATGCTTTTGATCTCATATAGTACTGCATGGGTTTTTTTAAGGGAATTTCAGAATTTGTCTTATAATATCTCTGCTAGGGTCACGGTTATGTTTCTAGGTTTCTAGGTTCTTGTCAGAAGTCCAAAATGCAAGACAGATTCACAAAAGATAATGTTTTGGGTTTTTTTTTTTCCCCTAAGAGGAAACTGTTTCTCATTTTAGCTAGCTCACCAAATTTGATTAACTTTTGCCATTGTGCAAATCCTTATATTTTTTTCTCAGATGAGTTTTTTAGGAAAATGCTGGATATTTTTCTCACTCTTAGGCCTGTGCTATATATGGATGCCATGGTTACAATGGAAACACTAATGATAAACAAGTACAAAGCTTGAAATCATGATAATATCTATTGTATTAACACAAGTCAGATATGCAAAATCCTGGTTCCTTTCATCTACAGAGTGTTCAGAAGTTGCATTTAACCTTATGATACATATACTCTCTGAATACATATATATATATGTATTTTAAAAATTATTTGAAGTTGTGGTGTGAAACAGTGATTCAGAGTTTGCTGGATAAAAGCTTTTAAACAAAATATGTAGTTTTGTGGGGTTTTGCTAAGATCAATAGAAAACACTTGTTTGGGTTTCTAAAATAGATATAGTGACAATTAAAAAGATGGCTGCTTTTCCAGTGGTGCATCAGTACAGACATAGCACAGTAAAAGTGTCAGTTTTGCAGGTTTTTTTTTAGTCATGGCTACACTGCGGTTTTAAAGAGAGCTTTGGATTTATGACATTTCAGGCTTTTTGTAAGTGCAGAAAATGTCATACAGAATGGTATCGAGTATTCAAGAGGATGCTGGTGAACTTACGCTTTGAAAAACAAAAATACAGAACAATAAACAACTTGCAAGTTCTGACTGAAAAACAAACTAGCAACTTGACAGCTCTGGCTATATTTTTTTTGAGTTAGGTAATTCAGGTAATAATAAAGTATGTTTTTCTCTAGCTTTCTTACATGTGGCATATGTAAATGATTCACTTGAGTTGGCAATGCAGCTACATTTTAATCAGTGGAATTGAGATCAGGAAGGAAAATTCCATTGATATTTAGCTGTGTGGTTCCACTCCTGCAAATTATCATGATCAATGTTTATGTGTGTGGATGATTGGTAGTATGGGTTCTGAGTTCAAGTCCACTTTCCAGAGCTGATGACAGATGAAATCAGCATGATTGGACCTATGCCAAAGACTCCATCTAAGGGTCTTAGCCATTAGCCTGGCTGTACATGAGGAAACCTATTGAGTTGTCCTAAGAAATCCTTTTGCTGGCTGAGTAGCAGAACTCACTAAATCAGTGAGGACATCACAACATTTAACAAGAAAATCTATTTCCACTGAAAATAATTTACAGCTATATTTAGGTTAATGAAAGAAATTTAATTTTCTGCTGTCTTAAAAAAATCACTAATGCTGTCAGGGAAAAAAATAAAACATAGATTTCAGTGAGCTTTTCTTTGCTAAAATATCTTCCTACTATTTTTCTTCTTTCAGTGCGGCTTCTTCAGATCTAAATTTAAAACATTATACTTTTTTGAGAGCATCCTTTCATATTCCCATTTTGCCAATGTGAAGTTAGTTGTGCAACTGTGCCACCGTTGCATAAGGCAAGTTTATTATGAATTAATCTAATATCTCAGTAGCAAGTGGGTGATGAGTTCTAGGAAATGGCATGGGGAAGAATTTGCAGTCTATACAGTTAAACACCTGGGTTATCTGAGCTCTGAATGTCACTCCAAAGGCAGTAGCCAGGGAGGAATTAAAGCTCTTCAGAGTCCTTGGTCCTGCGAGCTGTCCATGGATGTGAGAAGTAGAACTGTCTCTTTCCAATGCCTCAAATCTGAATGAAATGGAAAGACTACTTAGGTGCTTTTTTCCCCCCTCCCTTTTTTTACGGCCATTTCTGTTGTTGGAATGGGAACTCCTTTCGGTCAGCAGGTGATCTGTTGTAGCTGGCAGACAGAGAATGGAATTGTCATCACTGTAGTGCAGGTCACCCTGTGCGTTCACCTCTGCTTGTGCTGTGCACTGCTGAGGGCTGGCATTGGGCTGGCAGAAAGTGACTGTAGCATATTTTCATTTTTATTTTCATCTGCTGACTGCGTTTATTTGTGCTGGTGGTGTTGAAAGGCCTAGGATTTCAATTGCAAAAAATTTCGTTCTCATCTAAACTGTGGTTCATGGGCTACTGAAAAGCTGTTATCAGAATCATATTTGTTGAAATGAAAGGGAAATTGCTGGGGTCCTGTTTGAGAGGTTTCTGCATGACAAGATGGTCATGGAGCAAGGTCCATCAGGCTTGTGGGGCAAGGCTGAGAGAGCTACGGGGGCTCAGCAGGGTTTCACAGGGACTCTCTCATTCTGAGGGTAAGTGATTGTCAAGAGGAGCTGAGAGATTTTGGAGAGAACTTTGTACAGATAGAGGTCTTCCTTGCCTTCTCCCACAGTCTGTCTCCCTCTTGTGCCTTCTCTTTTCCCTCTCTGCTGGGGATGTGGTACAGTCACACATAGCTCACCCACTGTCTTGTATCAATCCCTTTCTACAGCTGCATAAATCTACTCCTACTCCCTGCAAGAAATGTTCTCTCCTAACAGCTCCTTCTTACCTGCAGTGCTTCCCAGTCTGCTGAGAAGCAATAGAGGGGGAAAATGCTGCCTATGCTGTTGTTACTGCAGGGAGGGAGAAAGGGCAAAATGGGGAAAGGAAGAGGTGAGGCATAGGGAGAAACCTGGAGGAGGGTAATGAATAGTTGCTGCTGCACCACGTACTCCAGCTGCCCTTTTGGCAGCAGCAGAAAGCTACACGTGTAGGAGACAGGGATGAGCTGGCATAGGTAAATTGGCTGGTTGAAGGCCGTATGGTGATCACTGACCTGCTTTGGGATTTTTTTGCCTGCTTTGCTGAGTGTATAGCTTTTGAAGTCTCACTTCAGATGGGAAAAAAAATTGCTCAGGGCACGAAAAGTGTGTAGTGGAGCATGCATTTCACTTAACACTGAATTATCATAGCTGTAGATCAGGAGTTGATCCCACCTCTAATCAGAATCTCATCCTATTGTTGCTAGTACCAAATACTGATACAAAGTTCCACATAGTGAAAATAATTCTACTGAGCTCTGTAGATCGTATTTGTTGGAAAAAAGTTACCAGTAGCAGAGTCCACTTCATAGGTACTAGTTCAAGTCTAGACTTTTAAGAAATGTCCAAGTGGAGTGAAAACAATTCCTGCACGTCCTTCTTGCACCAGTTTTAAGAGAGTGCATGTCATTATTCCAGCTCAGGTGGTTCCATAGACACTGTGCAGAATTTCATGGTTCTGGGTAAACCACTGATCTCACTGGGTTCACTGGATATCATACAGGCCAGTTTAAATCCTCCCTCCACAGGGGCCTGTGCTCCAAAGGAAAACCAAGAATAAATAACAGTTAACAACATCCTTTACTTGTATTTTTTTCTTACTAATTTATTATTCTTCTGCAAATCTTGCATATTTAAGTCTGGTTTCTGCTCTTTAGCATCAAACTGAATTTCTGTCCTCCATGTCCAGAATTCTTTAAATATTGCCAAAATGAGGATTTGATTTAAGTTGGAATAGTAGAACTTGGAAACTGAATGTGATTCGTTTTCACTCTGTTGATAACTTTTATTTAAACAAACTTTTTTTGGTTTTTCAGGTTTTGAAAACTGTGAATACAGTTCGCAAAACATTAGAGACAGGAGCTTTTTGGCTTGGAATTGGCTGGTTGAATTCAGTTCTGCTTTACCCAATACTATCTTAATCTCCTTTCGCCCATCCCAACTAGTACCTTGTAAGACAAAAACATCTGCAGTTCCTGGTAAGAGAGGGTTTGGGAACAGTAGAGCTTGCAAGTAATGGGATATTTGTGGTCAGAGAGGACTGAGAAGAGACTTTTCCTCCATCCACATGGAAAGGTAGGGCTGGAAGTATCTGTATATAGAATAAGATCAGAAGTCCAAAGACAGCTTGGAAAACTGGCGGTTTGGGATGGGGGTCATCAAACAAACCTTTTTGCCAAGCTGGCCAGAGCAAGGCCTGAAGAATCAGGTGTTTTGCATGCCCTTTTGACTCATGCAAATTGTAGAAGTTACAGGGGTTTCAACCATTTAGGGGGAAAGGGGTTACTACAGAAACGTGACAAAAAATTTTAACCTTGTGTTTGTGAGTACTTTCCTGTTTGGCAGGCAGTCTCTAGACAACTTAAAAAGCATATTCAGTAATATTAATATGAAACTGCAACTATAAAGCTAATAAGCCATTCTAGAGATTGCATAACTTTCATGGCAGTTATGTACTTTGCACTATATTTTAGTAAAGAAAATACAAATTACTATGGTGCAAGAACATCTGCAGAATTCTTACCTACTCTGATCATTATTCAGTCAGTAGCTTGAATTGCTAGTAAAGTTCATTTCTGATTGTCCTCTTGCTTGCCTTCCTCCGAGAGTTAAAAATATCAATGATATTAAAGTATCATTGCTGTAATTTAACAGAAGTTACAGAAGCTAGTTAAAATTTCACATATTTCTGAGTAGCACAGCTAGGAAACCTAGAGATATTGGCATGTTCCCATTAAATATAACAGGAGTTTTAATGTTTATTTTTTTGGAAGCAGTGTTAGAGAAATTACAGAGAAATACATAGTTTTAAGAGGTTTTTCTTTTCCTCTGAACTCTGTAGGGCTAGAATTGTTGAGGAACAGAAGTAATGTCACACTATAGCTTTTAAAATTAAGAAAAGCGAAGTTTGATTCCATTGGAGGCTTGCAGGCAGCCATTTCTGCCTTATATCGGCTAACTTGAGCTGATTTGATTGTTCCAGACAATAGAATCATTTTGCTTGTTTCTGGTGTCCTGCTGGGCAATTTCATCACAGGCAGGAACAAAAAAGCATGAATAATGGCTAGATGTTACCAAATAAATTTCATGTCTGCATTGTTTGAACAGCAAGCTCCCTTGGTATCTCTGTATCTTAAATGAAGAGTAGGGAAACCTAATACTTGGTGTTTCCAGCTTAGTATCTTTCACTACTTGAGAGTATAAATAAGTTACAAGCCTCTTATTATGGGGGACCAGGATTTCTTATGCATTTAGAACTCTCCATTCTTCAGTACATTGACCTTCTTAATATCATTAAAACATAGATGGCTTTGACAATGTTGATATTTATACTTAGAGAATGATGTGGTAGCAGTGCAGTAGATGTAATAGTGGTGGAAACATGAAGGGAAGACTGATGCATCCTCTGCATAGATGATGAGGAAATGGCTGGAATTGCTTTGCTTTATTTCACAGATTAAAAGCCAGCAAGACAGTAGTGTCCTTCCTTGTTTTCCTTCTTTATCATCTGTTCTGTCTTTACGCTGCCAATTCTCCATCTTTCTTTATCTATTCTGGCTTTAAGATGGTCAAGATATTATAGGGCAACTTTTACAATAGTGCACAAGATTTTGATGTTGGCAATGCTAGCAGGCTATGTGAATGAAATGTCCTGCTATAGATCTCATCTCTACAGAGATCTATTCCAAGTACAGTTTTCTTGCTGGAACCATATTTACTCATTGCAGAAGTCTTTCTGGCATCTGTCACTTCCCTTTATTTCAAGGTGAGATTGATCCATGGCCTTAGAAAGTGATGTCTGAGAATGTATTGGAAAAGGAAAGGCTTAAAGTAATTCATGCTGTGTCTACTATGTTTTCTCTCTCATATTCTTTTTAGAGTTACTGAGGGATGTCTTTTTTCTTTTCCTCTGACTTTCATTACCTTTTTCTTCCTTGTGACCCCATAGCCTTGGCACTTCTTGAACATTTGACCTCTTGGCCCACTTTTCTTCTTAATCCACCACTATCACCTTGTCCTCAAGTGCCTGCTGTCATAACTTTTCCTTCATTTTCCATGTTACTACTTCCCTTATATCCATATTGCCATTTTTCCCAGCAGTCAAACTCCTTCCCCTTTTTTGTCACTCGAGTGGACCAGTAAGATCCTCCTGTCAGGAGGACTCAGAAGCATCCCCAGTGTCTGAAGCTCTGCAGTGTTTGCCCAGCTGCTGCCATCCAGAGCATGTCCCTGCTGTGCTGCTCAGCGAGCAGCAGGGAACTGATCATACTCATGGCTGTTGCAGTGGCTATTTTCAGTCAGAAAGGAGTGATGCACTGAGTTTCCACTTAGTTATACTACTGAAGTGTTTGAAGAAATAAATGTAATATGCAGGTTTGAACTTCAGGCAAAATGCTCTGGTTTTAGCAGACTCAGTGGGGTGCTGAAGGATCATATCTATTCCTGAAAACTGGACTCTCCCAAGCGATGGAAACACTATTAAAAAATATTAGTTGGTACTGACTGTTGGGATTTTCAGGGACTCCTAATCAAAGAAAATACCTACTAGTGTTTGGTAATTTTTTTTTTAACATGAAACGGTGGTTTCTGTCTTAAAAAAATTCCAGTCCATGCACAAGTCAAAAAGGCTGATTGTGGAAGCCAAGAGAAATATTAGGAAAATGCTTACCAGTGTGAAAGGCTGCAGTGATAGTTGAGCAGTGGCCTATCAGCTCAGCTTTGCTTGATGTCCCTAACTCGAAGTATCAAGGGGAGAGGAAATAGTGGAACTTTTGCTAGAGATGTTTGGAGTTCCTGGTGCTTTGCATAGTGTGATATTTCTCTTCAAGGAGTTGATGTGTTTAGATGGACAGCCCTTATGATCTAGTCCATGATTCCAAAACTTCTGGTTGTTTCTTAGTGTCCCATATAGCTTCAAGAATGTTTAGTACTGTCCAGTTTGAGGGAACTACAGGACTTTTTCTGTATAATTCAATGAAAGCTGGTATTGTATTATTACATTAGAGCTTTTTTCTGTGGTGATAGGTGGGTTAGACCACTAGCAGTACAATAATCAAATTTGGATATGATATATAGGGCTAATAGTATGTACTAATGTCACTGGGCTGAGATAAGCTGTTATAAGTTCTATCAGACTTCTTTACTCTTCCTGCTAGCAATTTCTCAGAGCCATGCCAAACCTCTGAAAGGAAGAAAGAGGAAAGAAGAATTTTATTAACACTTCATGCCTATTTTTTAGAAGTGTTATCCATTGAATCAGAAGTAAGTGACAGGGCTTTTCACCTAAAAAGCAAAACCTTGGGCTTCTTTCTGATGACCCTTAGGCAATACTTAATATATTTATATTTACATTTACATTTACATTTATTTATATTTTTGCATTTATATATTTATAGATATATGTCTTCATTATATAACTGTAAGTTCTATCTATATCTATATCTAACTTTAAAAATAATATTAGTTTAGTATTCATATTTGGGAGGTAACGTTGCATACGCATTTTTATAAGGCTGGGTGAAAGGTTTTAAAACACAAGTTCAGCTAAACTTATTTTGAACAATTCTGAGGAGCAGCCCAGACACTATGACCTAGACAAGCTCCTATAATCTCTTTACATGCTCTTTTCTTGCCAGTTCATGTTCATTCTTGTCTGCTTTGCCCATTAGTTGCAAGAGGCCTTGGGTGGGGGAGACCTTCTAGGATATATCATTTAGCAGAAATGTGGGGTCATGATTCTTTTTTGAAGAGTGTTCACTTTACCATAGTAGTATGGTAACAAAAATAGATGAGGAGCAATTGACCTATGTTCATCACAGCCCAGAACAGTGCAAAAACCCCTGTGTTGGTTTTGTTGATAAGTAGATGTGGGAGTAAGCAAAATCAATATACCTTAAACAAACAAACAAAAATTGTAAGTTTGTAGCAAGTGCTGTCCATTAATGACTGGAGGACAGAGGCAAGTTGTGCAAGAATGTCTTGCACAGATTCAAAGCTGATGTTCCTGTATTGATTTTAATGGGTAGTTCTTCGAGTGGTGTTCTCTGTTGCTGAAACTATTGAGAGTATGTGTGTCATTTAGTTGCATGCATACAGATTCTTCTGTGCTCCTAGCTATTTACATCACTATCAGTTGAATTCCTTCTGTTTAATATTGAACTTTATGTATTTCTTCAAATTGAGACCTACCGTAAATTTTTCAGCAAGGTGGAAATTACATGAAGAACTTAGGCTCCTGATTCAGCAGCCTTTGGAAAGTGTTATTTAGTTGTCTTTTCATGAGTGGTTGTATCTGTTGTCATAGAATCACAGACTCTGCTGACTTGGAAGGGACCCATCAGGATAACTGAGTTCAGTTCCTGGCCCTGCACAGGTCACCCAAGAATCACCATGTGCCTGAGGGGCTTGGTGCTGTGACCACTCTCTGGGGAGCCTGTCCCAATGCCCAATCACCCTCTGAGTAAAAATCCCAGACAACTCAGCTTCTAAGCTGTGCACTAATGACTTTGTGAGTACACTGTGAACTGCTGGTGAATGTGTTTGGTCAGAAGTGTCACTTCTGACCATCAGGCCTTCTCTTCAGTTTGGTAATATGTGTTGTTTTGGAAGTGATATTGTTCAGAGCTTTTTTAAATGAAGAAAAACCCCCAAAACCTTAACATTTTTGTTTTGGCTGGCACTGCATTAATAAAACTGTAGTAAATCACTGGATATTTGAACAAATGTGATGAAACTGATCTCTAGCCTTGTTTGAATGTACTCTGGACATCAGACTGACAATCTCTGACGTGTTACATTTGGTTTAAAATGTGTGCGCTCTCCAGCCAAGCAATGTTTTGCTGTAACAGTGTTATTGATACATAAAGCTTTCAAAACCCTTTGTGTACTCTAAAGTTTGCCCTTTTTAAAAATCAGGTTTAAAATCAGATGTGAAGTGTGAGAATGTCATTTTGTCTTTCAGGCTGTTCCTGAAAGACTGAGTTTAAAAAAACCCATCTGACTGAAAGAGAAGGCAGGCAGAGTGAGAAGTGGGGGCACCTCTGGTGCCTTTTCTCCCTGAAGCAGTCTCCTTGCTGGACTGTATGGGCTTCTTCTCTCTGGGACCTGGACATAATTGTGGCAGTGATCAGTAAGACAAATTACAGGCCAAATGTTTTGTAGAACTGCCAAAAAGTTTGCAGCTCTTCCAGCAACTGTGAATCAGCCCTGCACCCTATTTGTAGACTCGCAAGCAAAATCTGTTTCCCAGCAGCAGTGTGCTGCTCTGCAGAACCCCTCTATTGTAAGATTTATGCACGGTTAATGAACTTTGCGATGGAAAAAAATGTGAAGTCTCGGAGACATTTTATGCAGCTATGAAAATGTACTTGATGCTAGTGATATCCCAGTGAGACAGGAGTGAAGTGCTGAGACCTTGTCAGAGCATGGATGCGTACATGCTGGCAGTGTGACAGCTTTGAATGTAGGAGTTATTAGTTTCTCTTTGATAACATGAGGTTGTGCAGAAACAGAAAGTTCATAGCTTTTTCCTGAAGGAGTTTATGATGCAAAATAAGAAAAACAATCTCACTTTTGGAGTGCAATAACCTGTGTATCAAGCTAGATGTGGCCTGCAAAAGCCATGGAAAATGTGTAACAAAATAAAAACCTATACTTTACAGGACAGAAGTATGCAAAAAAAAATAATAAATTTTTTGTTATTGTAACTTTAAAAAAATGTATTTGATGGCCCTTGGGGGAGCAATAGTTATCTGAGGAGTTAAGGGAGAGTGTTTTTATTCACATGAGTCAGCAGAGAAAGAGGCTGAAGCTTGTGTGCCAGACCAAGGAACATGTAAATATGACAGATGGTCAACAAAGTGCAGCCACTTTGTGATAGAGCAGTTCGTACAAATACGGGAGATTTTTTTGCAGCAGGCCTTATTTAACTAAAAGTTTTGAAATGTCAAAACAGATGAACAAAAAATAGCCATCATCAGTATTGCTTGGTTTTTCATAGTGGTTCTGGTAACAGGTGGGGTTGGTGAATTAATTTTCACAGTACACAAGGTATTTCAGATCCTGATTACATTATTTTCTGAAATTTGCGTGAGCTCTGAGATAATGTGTAACAACTTCATTATAATCTACCACGCTGTGAACTGATCATGCAAATTTTTGCATACTTAGCTGTCCGGCATCTACTTGTGATACAGCATGTTATCTCCTCTTTCTTCTGTAATTATTGCCTTTATTTCCATTCACATAATTCCTTCAAACAAATGAGCATGTCAGTAATGGAAATGATGGGACAAGCATTCACTCATAATTCAGGTATAAAATAAATAATCCAGCCTTTTATATCAGTGGTTCCAGAAGAGGCCTTTGTCTGCTTTTGGTTTACATGTAGTGATACATAAATCTTGTCTGTCTCAGGTTGTAATTAAACTCATTAGCAAAATAATCTGAGTCTGGAGAATCTTGAGTATAGTCATCTTCAGAGCATTCCTGAGAGGAAATGTAATGGATGGAGATGTCTCCATGTTGCCCTGACACAAGCATTGTGGTTTTAATCTCACAACTTTACAATGGAAGTATCAGTTTCATTTTTACAGTGGGGAGACAGGGACTGAGATCTAGACTAGTGAAATAAGGTTTCTACCTAATACCTTCTAGAGATACCTCTTTCTGTCCTAAAGCTTCTCCCTCATCTGTCAATATCTCCTTTTACTTTTGTAAAAAAAAGATTCTCACCATTACATTTCTATTTCCTTCTTGTAGCTTACCTTTTCATAGACTAATGGGTGTATGCTTTGATTGGAAGGGGTTTTTTTTCTGTTTCAATTCTCCTGCTATTTTGTTGTGGAGATGCTTTCCTTCAGTTGTAGTAAACAAACAGAAATGCAGGGCCTCTGTTTTGCTGCCTTCTTGACACTGGAGCTTTTTCTGTAGAGGTGTGGATCTATAAAACCAAGCTTCCAGGCTGTGAAAACAGAGTCAGTAGTTGGAAGCTGAGCTGCTCCTCTGGATGACTAACTGGGGGCAGCACCAGCTTCACTGTTTCAGTGAAAAAATTACCACTGAGGGTTATCCTGTGTGCACGTACTGAGAACGCCCCTGGTATTGAGCCTACCTGTGTATGAATATATACAAGCTGTCAAAGGGCTGAAAGAGTGGTTGTGCAAATCCCTCTGAAATGTAGAACAGATTGTTTTGAAAAGTTTGAAACTTCAAATGTTGTCCTAACTTATAATTTTGTATATTTTTTTATAGCCCCACAACTGCAGTTAATATGGTAGAAGATAACAGCAGACAAAATGTAAAGTCAAAGCATTTGTTGTTTGACTTTCATGCACTAAATCTGGAGGAAAGGGGACTTCCATTTGAGTCAATCATTTGAAAGAACCAGAACATTTAATTTTACATTTTTAGGGTCTTGTCTCTGTTACTAAGAGTGGAAAGGCTTAGGATCCTCCAGCTGGAGTGGTGTGAAGAGGGAGTAAGTACAGCTGGTGTGTGTGGTGGAGCAGCTGTGCAGTGCAGCAAAGCCTGATAGCCCAACACCTGAGTGTGTTTATAAAACAGATGCAGTGAGATTATGTTGGTGTTGCCTGCCTGGCAGACTGCTAGCCTGTGGTTTACACAAGGCTGTCCTTGGTTTTGAAAAAGCCACAGATTCTCTACACCGGATGTATTGACATGGCCTGGGGTTGACGTGTTGCGCTTCAGGACTGACCCCAGTTGGGAAAAATTTGGAGCAGCTTATAGCAACTGGGGCTTCATGACTTTTAGAGATTCTGGAGAAATTATAAGGGGGTGTTCATTTAGCTAGTTATTGTTGCTTTGCAAAACAATTCATTATTTTGTGTGTTTGAAGCTCAAATGAAGTGGGAGAAGGACACAACATACCCATTACCATCCTTTCACAGTGAAGAGGGGGCATTCTCTTTGGCTTCCTGATATTGTGGATATTGTGCATATTATCTGTATTGCTCTCCTGATCAGAATAAATTTAATATCTAGACTTGTAAGTGTAGTAAAGCTTTTTACTTACAGTTCTTTCATCCAAAAGGTCTTGTGCAAATGCTACAGAAGGTGCTGAAACATGGATTGCTTAGGTACATCATACTAAAATTAGTCAGTGATGGGAATATCAATTATGTGATATTACATGTAGCTGAAGGCATTGGTGTGCAAAGGTAGTGAATTTAAGGCTTCAGTTACTTACAGTTTTCATCTGTTTAGGAGAATGTACTTCTACTTACAACTTACATATTTCTATATGGCTATCCAAAATGTAGTAATGCTTTGCAGTACACTGCTCAGTGATCTACAGGAAGAAACCAGTGCCCTTAAAATATTCTGATGGATTTGCTTCATCTTTCAAATGTATGTGGCTCATGAACATCAATTAGAATAGCAGCTTCAGGGAGTATGTTAATAGCTTTATTTCATACTGGAGGCTTATAAAACTGTGACACCTTTTACCTCAGAGAAGCTACGATTTTCTTTCTTTAGGCAAATATGAAAAGACATGGTGCCTAAATACGACAAATTCTCTTCAAATGCTCCTGGTGTCACAAGTTTACCTTCCTGCATATGTTGGTTAAGGATAAACTTTATTACGAGAGAACATTTTGAATATGTCCTGGAATTGAATGAATACCAGATGAATACAGATTTGTGTATTAATATTTTTGGCAGGTCTGCTGTACAATGCGAGACCCTATCAGTTCTCAGCACTTTAGTAGGAAGTAAACGTTTGTGTCCTCACTTCTTAAAATACGAATCTGGGATGTTAGATGTTCATCTCAAGGCTGCAGAACAGCAGAAAAGAGAGCGTTTGGGAGGGGTACCCAGCTGTCCTGAAAGTATCCCTGCTTACAAACCAGATTCCTGGTAAGATCTGTAATCAAAGAACTCAGCAAGGTAATTCCTTTGTATCTCAAAATGCACATGCCCTGAAGCTCAGAGCTCATGTCCCAGGGCTTGCATTTTCAAATCCACAGGCTCTGTCTTCATTTCTTTTAACCCTGTTATTCTAAGGGATACTACTTTTCCAGTTCCACTTCCCTCTTGTACCTTCTTCTCCCAGTGGTACTTGTAATCCCTGATTTCATTGGTTGGTGTTAGCAGCCTCTCAGTTGAGAAGTACCTCATTTCTGCTCTTAGCAGAATCAAAAAATGGTGGTGACAGGCTGCATTTACCAAATTTCCTGGCTTGATTAAAAAAAAAAAAAAAAATTTGGCTCAGAGTAACTGGCCTAAATGGGGTGCAAAGGGATCAAATAATTTATCTTCATTTATCTATATGTCCAACTAATTTGGAATTTTTTTTTCCTGTCAGGAATCTAGGAAAGGAGATGCCATTCCCCAGCATTCCTGTATTCTCTTGTTCCCTTTTTTTCTCTTGGAGAAAGTGAGACTACTAGCAGCTTTAGTTACAGTTAACATATTCAATAATTGGAAAGGTTAATTTGAAGACCTACTTTGTTACACTGCGTTTCCCAGTGGCTCCATCCGCTTGTGAGGCAGGGATAATGGATAAAACTCATTAAGGCAGTGAATATGTGTCATAGGAAGAGGTTAAGTTGGTTGAAAGGTGCTGGGCAGCCTCCCTTTTAGGGTTGTTTGGAACATGATTGTGTGATAGCAGATACAGGAACAAAATATGTTACTGAGAAAGAACAAAAGCAAATTCGGTCAGGTATTTCAAGGCCAAGGAAACTCAGTTGAGTTATTACTGGCTCCTATTAACATGCCTGAAAAAAATAATGTTCTTTGCTTCAGCTGGGTGGCCCTCAGAAAGGGGAGAGATTCTTTCCTGCCTTTTGAAATCATCAAAGAGTATGAGAGTAATCATTTCCAAAGTTATCTCTATGTCGGAAAACCTCACTGTTCAGGATAAGCCAGGGTAAACAAAGGAGAAATAGGAAGTGACTTTTAAAAAGTATGGACTTGAACCTGTGAGGTGCTGAGTGTCTTCAGTGAAATGCTGAGCCTGCTTGATTTCCAGTAAGTTTATGGCTCTTGGTTCCTGACAGGATCAGGTCCTAAGATTAGATCTACCCTCTGAAGTAAAATTGGGTTACTGCTGTCAGCTTTTTTTGACTGCCAATATTGCTTGCAGTGCTTATCATGAGTGTTCTGTATGTACACAGACATGCACAGCACTTGAATAAAGACAGAAGCTGATCTACTGGGACTGTATCACTTTCACATTTTCATTGTTTGTCTTCTGCACTAATTAGAACTCTGATATGAAAATGAGACATCAAGAGGATGAAGCAAGATACCAGATGCTTACTGACAAAAGGAAGATCCTTCTTCAATTTTACTGTCATGCTTAGGAGTATTTTTACATGTTTTTCCCTTATGTAGAGTAAAATAACGCCAAATTTGTGTAGTACTTTTCATCAGTAGATTCCTAAGTGGATATCAATTTGATGAATGTATTGAATACGCAATCAAGACCTTTGAGCAAAGAAGCATCTACTGCTGTAATTCTTCACTTTCACATGAATTGCAAAGCCCTTCACATTTAGCTTTTTTGACTTTCATTGGAGCCATTCATGTTGTATAGGCATCTCAATACACCATGTTGTGCATGGAGACTGAGAGGTTGTAAAGGATGTTGGGACTAGATTCCTCCTCTCCCCCTAGTACATACTTTACTGTCCCTATCTGGTTAATTTGCTACCAGTGACTGCAGGCAATTGTTGGCATTATTTGAACTAAGGGTGGGTATAACGAGACTTCACTGCTAGTCATGCTTAAGGGGAAAACTGTTTCTTCACAGTAGTTTTTAGAAGTTATACAAGGAAATCTATATGCCTTAAGCATGAGCTCAGAAATGTACATACAGTAGTCAGAGTGATTCAGTCCTCTTTTAATTTGTTGCTCTTATGAGTAGAAAATGGCTAAAATTTTTGCATCTGATTATTGCAGCATGTAGGAATAAACATTTTATCAGAAATAATACTGAAGTTTTTAACAGCATGACAGATATGAGGGATGGTTTGGGTTATTTTTTTTTTTTTTTTAATTCTAAATCTATGCTTGTGTAGAAGGCTTGGACGACCTTGATTTAAAGGGATATTGATTATATTATGTCTTTCCCAGGGTTTGTTTGTTACTCTGTTTTCTGTGTCTTGAATAGAACTTGCCTGTTCATTGACACTGCCAGTATATGGGTCATAAACAAATTGGAGGCAAAGGGGAGGAAAAAGAAACAGTGTTTAATTCTACCAAAGCTCCTGCCTCAGGCTTCAGTGCTCAAAGTTTCATCAAACAGGTTCTTCTACCTCTGTTTCCTCATTCCTCCTGAGGAGAGTCAAGCTGACCATGCTTAATTAATCACGAGGCTTCAGAGCCTTCCTTGTACTGCAGAGAAACAGTGCCTCCTTTCCCCAGGAAATAGCTAGAGTTCAGATCCTGAGCTATGATCCTTTGTGGTGGGGGATTGTTTGCTGGGGTTAATTTTATCACTTGGTGCGTGGTGACATCTTCCGGGAGGCCACAGGGAGAAGAACCCAAATTAATTAAGCAAGAAAAGTTACTCCTGTGTAGGGAGAGGCAGTCTCCTGTCAAGCCTGGGGAGCCTTGTTTCCCATTGTTCAATGATGCAAATCACCTGGGAAGTTATGCAAGGGAAAAGTCTGGGAAATACAGCATATTCTTTAATATACAGTAATCTTTGGAGGATAATATTACATAATCATGACATCACCATCTGGGATAAGACAGTGTTTTGTAGCCAGTGTTTTTCCACTTACCTAAAGGATCATCTTCATACTGCAAAGCAATGCTGAAAAGGGAGCTATGCTGGTAGCTGCATATTTAACCTCTTTTAGGTTATAGACTTTACATTACATCTTCTTCATCCCAAGTATGTGGTGTACAGGACTTCCCTAAAGACTACTGATAAAGATAACTTCCTCTGAAACATTTCGAGACTGTCCTTTCAATCTCTTGGTTCTCAAAGTAAAAATAAACGTGCTTCAGACTGCCTACTGAGAAAAGACCAGACAAAATCTTCACTGTGCAGATCATGTAGAAATTTGTCGAATATTAGTAATTAATTTTGAAATAGAAGATAAAAGCCACCTTTCCTGCAGCAGGCCTATATTGATCAAAAGCTGGGGAAGATCTGTTTTGTTTGAGTAACTGTGTGATATTTTTGACTTGCAGACTCCGCTTCAAAAGGGCAATCCAGATACCTGTAGAGCTTTAAAAGTACCTCGTGCTGGTTTTGAGTATTAAGGCTAAATATTCCTATTGTCCCTCTCCCCTCTCCTCCCCCTGCTTCCTCCCCTTCCCCCACCATGTTTTAAAGAACTAAGAGAGCCAGGTAGATCTCCTCCTTTTCCATAGCATCTGTAGGATAAAAGATGGGTGAAGAGGTACACTCTCTGTGACTCCTATTCCTGTTTTAGCCCATGAAGGGGACTACTAAATAGTGATCAGTTGGTTGGTTTGGATTGGCTGTGAAACCCCTCTCTGTGAGACAGGTCACTTGAAAGCCTGATGGGAAAGGCTTGAATGGGAGAAAATTTCCTTCAAGGAAATGGAGCAATATGGAGCACAAGGATAGACTGTTTGGAGAATTTTTCAAATCTGTGTGCTTATCTGAAGAACTGCCTGGGAACTGGGTGCTTCTTCTCTTCAATGAAGATGATAAGCCTCACCCCCTTGTTTTCTGCTGGAGAGTGTGAATCAGAGTTGTCTGGGCTGCTGGTCCTGCTAGGTAGTATTGCCTGAGCAGGGAGAGGAGGAAAACTGGGACTTTTTTTTTCAAAAAAAATCCACATAGTGTCTGAAATACCTCAATATTACCCCAGAGAAGTGTGTGTCACTGATAAATGAGTCTTAGTATTGTTGTCAAAATGCTTGTGAGAATCTTATCATCACAGGCCATGCACAATCCACTGGGGTCTTATGAACCAATCTGAGTGTAGTGGGATTCCATAACCTGGTGACAAATTCTGCTCACAAGATGAACTGAAAAGTTGTTAGGTTATACCAAACTTATTGCACACTGGATGGTTTATAAGATTTGCTCATATAAAGAACTGTATCTTTGACACCAAGGCCTTATTATGTTAATTAAAAAATTGTTTAGGCTCTTCTGATACCTCCAGTCCCAACTGATACCTCATCCTCAGGTGATGATACGTCCAAATATGGGCCAGATAGATGCTGAGGGGGATTGGGTCACTGCTGTGTCCTTGCTGCTCTGGTCACTCAGTAGCTGCCCGCTAGGAGGTTTCTTGCACCTTTTCTCAGTGCATTTTGTGGGGGTTACTGGAAGATTTCCTCACTCTGCAGACCTCTGACAGGAGCGTGGCGGTTCCTGTTCTCCATCTGAGGCTGCCAGAGGTAGCAGTTATGAGCACAGTATGGAGAGAAAACCATTTTTTCCCCAGCTGGCGTGTGTGATCATCAACTGCTTTGATTAACCAGTTCTGGGGCTTAAAGTGAGACATTATTTTTTCCATTCTTTGTAGTGTTTTTGGCAAGGGGTGGAGAAAATATAGTCATAGCTCTCTTTTCTCTCTGAGTTTGTTTTGTTTTCTGCTCTTTGTGTTAAAGCACAAAATGAAATGGTTTGCAAATAAAATAAATATTAAAACTAAAAGGTACTTTATATTCCCTCCTCACAGAAGTGTGTCTGAAGATAAATAGGAACAGATCATATTGGGAAAACATTACTTTCCCCCTGCTCCTTAAAATAAAGCAATTCCTCTGTTATTGAAGTTTTCTGCAAGTAAACCACAAGCAGACATACTAAGTGCAGCCAGCTACAGGATGATAGCCTTGTTTTTGTTGTTGTTGGGCTTTGGGGGTTTTTAACTGCAGATTTAGCCATTACAAATTGAACCACTAAAAACACATCAGTGTTATTTTGAAAATTCACAGCAGATTCAGCTCAGACCAGGAAGTGAGGTGTTGTCCTTTTAAAGCCTGATATACTGAAAAGGGTATTTCTGACGCATGACCTTCAGTGAACAGGAATTCCTCTACTCAAAATCTCATCCTTACCATGAACTTCACTGCCACAATTCATCCTCTCACAGCTGTGTGGAAAGTGACATATTGTGGAAAAAAAAAGCCCCAGCTATGAGAGATTTTCTCATATTTTCTAAAATAAATAGCAAGGACTTGCAAAACACAGAGCATGACTTTTTGCTGAAATGTTTTGTGTGCAAAGAAATGTGAGTTTAAGTTGCAAGAGAGCTTTTTCTTAGTAGAGTTCATTAGCTGTTAACTAAATAACTGATTAGATTGTTAAAATCTGTTTAACTATTAAATCGTTAAGTATCACAATAGAAACCATTGGGGCCTAGGTTCTTAAAAATCTGGTTTGAATTTTGAGTGGTGAATATTTTAAACTCCACAGTGAAAAAAATCTGGCTCTGCATGCACTTTTTGTGTATGTTTGCTTTCACTCTTTTTTTCCACTTTCTTTTGTGGGCTCTCTCTCACTCTCTCTGCCTTCAATTTAAAGGCAGTGAATGAACACCTAGAAACTGGCTGGTTTGAGACCTGGGCAAAAGTGCTGTGTGAGCATAGCAGGTATGATGCCATGCTCAGCCGTGGTGGAGTGAATGAGCAGTACCAATTTTGTGCAGATACTGAATGTTACTGCAGTTAAATGCATGCAAAAATACAGCCTTTTTGCCAGAGATGCAGACTGTGGAAGGCATTGAATAGAAACCTCTTTGGAGTAGGAGAGGGAAGTATCTGGCAGGCGTCTTTTTTAGGACTCTGCACTTGGAGAATTTGCCAGTTCCTGCTATTTAACAGCCCAGATTTGCTAACCTCCGGCACATACGGCAGGGCCTACTTTCTGCTTCTAGTTCTTTGTGGAAGTGGGTGTTGGCTAGAGCTAGATAAGGATGAAAATGGGATGTGTTGCTGAGATTGCTCTGTTTTTGCTTTTGCTTTTCTTTTGTTTGCTGGATTATTTTATTTAACCTAAGGCAGTTTATTCCTAGTGTTTAATTTTAAAAGCATGCCAGTGACAGAGAGATCACTGAGTAACATTCCATTGTTTGAGCAAGAAAATGGATAAATAATAGTTTTGTAACTCAAGTGCCCTATAAAAGTATTGCAGCTGCTATTTATGTAAAGCCTGTATTATTTTTATCTATAGGATATCCTAGATATCCTATAGATAGGATATCCAGCATATAGATAGTTTTTTCCTCTAAGGAAGATGATTTCCCCGAAACAAGTGAAAGCAGTGGATTCAAATAAATATAACTGATGAATGAAGAATCCTGTGGGTTTTCAGGTAGATTAGGAGAAGGGAGTATGGCATAGGTGCCATAGTAGAGGCTGACACTTGCATGCAGTAACAGTGTGCATCCATCAATACAGATCTTTGATCACAGGCCAGTTTTTACCTTCATTCATAGACTGGAGATGAAATAGAAATCAAAGAAGGGGCTTGGGCAATCGTATACCTGGAGAGACAGTACTATGCCCTATATGAGGGATATGTATAAGCACAGTGCCCAGTAGTACTTTTCTTTAGTTGCTAAAAAGAATTACTCATATTTGAGTTCAATATTATGTCATTGTAGTTAATCAACTTCTGACAACTATTTTTACCTAAAATGTTTTTAAAAGTAATTAAAAGCTAATCAGTTGAGGAACAGCCCTAGATAGTATTTTAAAATGTTGGAAAAATAAAGTTTATGATGTCTCAATACCAAAATTTATGAACAGATATAAACCTTACTTTAAAAAGTCTACATAATATGACTTTGCAGAAAATGTTCTAGCTTAATTATAGTAATGTGCTTCGAATTTTCCAATGGGGTCATTTATTTTGAGTAGATGTCTCGTCTCCTATTACTGTAACTACGAATAAGCCTGTTGTTGGGTATGTGTTGTCTAAACGTTGCACGTAACTTTCCTGGAATTTGTAAAGCTATTCTGTTTGACATTAGTTGGCATACCTTGTTTGCAACCCTTGTAATCCAAAAATAAAATATTTATGTGTCTCTAGTAGCAAAGTATGAGGTGCCATATTAAGATCATCCATATACGGGCCTGGCTCTGTAAGATGCTGACTGTTTGATTCCCCCTAGCTCAGCAGTTGCATTTACATGTGTCTTAGAACCTGGTGGGACTGCTCTGAAGCTACAGCTTTGAAACCAGAATCTCCACCTGGATTGGCTGTACAAGGCAGACAGAGAATAAACTTGGTTTAGATGCCCCTGCAGCTGAGGTGCCATGGTTGTGAGAGGTACAGACAGAGAGCTTGGTCTGCCAGGTGGGAAGAGCACCTCATTTGATCACCAAAGTGAGTGGAGCTATTGGAAGGAAGCTGAAGCTTTAAGAAAAACTTTTATTCTCCTTTTCTCAGAAGGGACACTACCTTCTTGCCACGCCCAGGGCCTTGTGGGAATTGCTTGGCAGGCTGGAGGAGGAGGCACTGGCCTGGCATCCAGGGGTTTACTCACAGCAGGAGAGTGTGATCCTCCAGGTTCCTGCCTGTAGGAGAGCTGTGCTGCCTGATAGGCACCCAAGTTAGAAATACTGCACTTTCTCTGTGTTTTGTTTGCTTCATTTTGATGTCCAATTCAATATTTATTTTTATGTGTAGCTGAGGATTATATTTTTTTTCTTTGAGTCTTTTTTTGTTGTGGGAGAAGAAAGGGAAGGAGGCATGGGGATGGCTGGTGGGCTTTCAACCTGTCTAAGGCTTCTGTGGTATGCTGATGATTTTCTTCCAAGGAGAATACTGTGCCAGCCATATGGTCTGTCAAATAGTATTGTATTCACTAGTGCAGTGAGATTTGTTTGCCTATATCTTTTCCCATCCTACCTCCTTTTTTTTCTCCGATCTAAATAATTTCATTGTGGGATAACGATAATAAAAAATCCTCAAAAAATTATGCTAACTTCATGCCTCAGGGTTAGCAAATCAGGTGTACAGAGGGAGCAGGGGAATCTAAAACGCCCCTCAGTGCTACTCATTCACAGCCAGAGGTTTAGGAGGAATAAAGCATAGCTGGATGGGAGTTAGTTGTGCCCTTTCATCTTGCTGTATAATTTTTAGTATGGAAAGGCTGAATACGCATAGAAGAGAAATAAAATGAGCACTGCTTGTGTTATTTTTGTGTCGTGGTGAATTCATTCCTTGATATTCTCTCATGACATGAAAAAGGAGTACATTTCTTACTGATCATTGAGCTATTCTGTGACATGGTGTTTTACTTAGAGACAGGCAGCCATTTATCTTGTATTTTGTTTAGTATCTTTACATGGGAATTAGTTGCCAGTTGGCGGAAAATAAGGAATCATGTTAACCCCACATGAAAATGGGGTTGATAGCTACATTGACTCAAAACAAAGCTAGTTTGGGCTTTGAAGGTACAACCAGAGTGCTGCCAAAGACTCTTCCTCTGACTCTAGCAGGATATCTGCCTTTATAAGGGCCTAGAGGAAGTCTTGCCGTGGTAGGGGCTGCTGAAGCCGTCCCATAGGAAACCGGTGAGAGGAAACACAGGGGTGGCTGCCGACAGGAATACTCTTGCAAGTGGGAACTAATGCAGTGGGGAAGCACAGCTGGCATCTCTCATGGTCACTGGGAGGACACAATGCAGTTATCTGGCAGTGGGGAGTGATAGTGAACCTATCCCTCGGTCCCTTTGTGGCTGTGGGGAGCAAAGTGACAGGGGAAGATAGGAGAGGGAGAGGCCATTTCAGGACTTAGAGCCTACAGAGCTCTCTGGAACTTGTTATGGTAATGAACATTTTAGTATTGTGCTCTAACTTCATGCTAGTTGGTGAGGAACTATACAGCCTGTCCTCCCTCCTTCCTGACTGATTGTCCTTGTGGGAGCACCCATTTGTGGCGATGTGTGATTTCTTGAAGATTAACCTTTTTCCACTTAGCTTTCCAAATCATCCAAGGATGAGTTTTAAGTATCATTTGCACTTTTGTTCAAAGCATTCCTGGAACAGTTCTTTGCAATGGCCACTTGGACTATTTTAAACCTTGCTTTTTCAAAAAGTGAAGACAAGTGAAAAACAAGCCTTATAGAGTTGTGTTCATCTGTTCTTTGGCAAATAAGGACTGATTTTTGTAAAAAAACCCTGCAGATAGAATTTGAGCAAGATATTAGTAAACATGTTTATATTTTTCATTGTAAAGACTACTACATCACTGTTAATTTCAGAGTTTCTGAAAGTCTTAGGAACTAGAAGAAGGGTACTGACCAGTACACATTTTAAAAATGAAAGTGTTTAGTCTTGATATGAGCAAAAATACGTAGTTTCTATGTATAGCAAATTTCAAAGCCAAATAGCAAATGCTTTAGAATTTTATGTATTGTGTGGCTTTGACTGATTCACGTGAATGCTAATGCTCTGCTTCTTTCTACTGCTTCATTTCTGCCAAGAACTGTTTTAGCTTTTTAAGCCTTCCAGCAGTATAAAACTGGAAGGAGGAGATTCTTTGATTTGCAAGGCCCAAATAGCAAAGTATTGGTGTATTTTATATATTTATATTCCATAATATGTGTATCTATATATTATTAATTCATGTTTTGCTTGGGTTGAGAAATATTGCACTGTATTATAGCACTGATGCTGTTTTGGAAGGGTAACAATTTCAGTTGACTCCTATCTTTGTTCCTTTTAAAGTAGCCATCCTAAAATTGTGCCTAGAAAACTTTATACCGCATTGCAGCATAGTATTATCAATGTAACCACTGTTCAGTGAGCCCAACCAATGTGACTAAGCTAGATGATAAATGTTTATGCTGTGTCAGTCCAGTTGTCTTTGGAATATGACATTATGTACAGTGTATGTTATTTTAATTAAAATATACAGGCAGCATCTAACCAGATGGCATATTTCCATGCATGGGGTTATATTTTTCTTACATTTTTTTTTCTTTAAGTGGAGAGCAGAGAGACACAAAACTTCTCTGGTTTAGGTGGCTCAGCAGTTGGGGTTAGATACTAATGTGTAGAGCACCTCTGTTGACAATAGACTAGGGAGGTGCAGGAATCCTCGCCAGTTTTTCCTGACACACTTTGCTTCATGTATAAAATGTCATGGTGTATAGCTGGTTAAATGCTTGTGGGTGCTGGTGTGTATGTGAAAGAAGAATTTTACCTTGAAAATAGCTTGATAAATCATTAGTGTCTTTTCCACTGTCCATGGAACGAAGCTACAAATTCCTTGGCAGTCAGGGTTACCTGGAGACTAATATAAAGGTTGCTAGTATAAAGGTAGCTTGCTTTGTTGCTTTGTTACTTCACATCTGTGAGTGTGCCAAAAAGCAAGGCTAATGGTTTGCATTCCCAAGTTCAGGAGAAAGCCAGAGCAGCAAACTGGAGACCTCTAGTCTGTCCTATTTATTCCATCTGGTCAGGACTTTTTTTCTTGATCCAATTCTTGTTTTGGAAATACTGATCTGTTGCAGTTTTTTTCAGTAGAGTGTAGCCATTTTCATGTAATTTGCACAGGAGAAGTATTTATGAGGTCCTGGGCAGAATTACCATTCCCAGCCAGGAGCTCATGATGGGAGTGGTTCAATGGCATGCAGGAGAGCACTTTCAAGGCCAGGTTTCTTTGCCAGCTGTGTCACATCTGAGTAGTCTGACCATGTGACTGTTTGGGGGCAAAATGCTCTTCTCCTCCCCAAGACAGTTGGTTTCACTTCAATGCACGATAAAATGGAAAAAAAAAAAAAAAGAATTGTTATAATAGGCTTTTCACAAAAACAAGTGAATGATGATACCTGGTTTTGGGACGGTTTTTGTTGACGTCTTTCCTTGAAAGGGAGTAGAAAGAGAGATTAATTTACAAAAGTTGAGTAGTACCCAGGTCTCATACATCTTTAATCACTCTTATCTGTTCCAAGCACATTTTAGAAAAGAAAAAGAGCTGGTCTGTTTCATCCCATCAGATGATGTTAATACAATCTGGGCTTTCTCAATGATGTGAAGTAGGATGGAATTGTCTGACACTGGGATATGCAGAAGACAAGAGGCAGAAAACAAAACCATAAAGGCAGGTGGAGGAACTATAAAGAAGAAGGAAGATAGGTTGTTTCCCTTCAGAGCAAAGTCTCATCGAAGTATCAAAAATCCTCTTCAAGTTGTGCATGTCACTGATGTGGTGCTTTTATTCTTACGAACTGGAATGTCCAGTTGGTGCCTATGTGAGGTTTATTCATCCCTAGCAATTTAAGGAAGGGAGGCACTATTGAATTCCATGATGTCGAATATTACAATTTTTGCTGTTACTTGCATATGTGATGTTACTACCTAGGCACAAAAATCCATTACCTTAGTGTTATGCAAACAGTAACCAGTTAGAATTCTTGCTCAAATGATTCTGCTGCCTGTGATGGGCAGAGCAGTTGTCTAGAACAGCAGGTTCAGATGAGCTTTGAGATGGATTTAGCTTTTTGCACAGAAATCAGATGTCCACATGAGCAATAGAGGTCAGAGCCTTACATCAGGCAGTCAAATAATACAGTCATTGGGTGCTGGAGGCAAACCTGTGTTCTCCTGGATTACATATCAATACAATTAATGTTTACACATCTCCTTTAATTTAGCCTGTTTGGGTTTAGTTATTGCAAGTGTGTGGCCATGTTGACTGAGCATAATCTTACCACACACTATAACATGTAGTCTTTTCTTTAAAGCACTCAAAATTCTAGTTGTGCTCTTGGAAGGACCCATTTCCAAGTCCTGTTCAGCTTTGACTGGTTGATTGTAAAACTTGTATAAAAGAAGGAAGAGGTCTAATTTCTTTGATAAAGCTGGGTTACTTGTGCAGCAGTTCATGCTTTGTGTAGATATGCTAAAACCAAACTGGGAAAAAATCATTAAAAATTTCCAGCACCACAGTCAGATAGCTGAACTTTTCTTTTTCTTGTGAAGATCATAACATGAACATTTTTAACCCAATCAGGACTGTTTCTTTAGAGATTCTAGTTGAGGCTTTGGATTTTAGATATTCTTACTAAGAGATGTTTTTTACAAAAAAATAGTGGTCAATGGTCGTAGCCATAGTGCCTGCAGGAAAGGGATGTCTTATAAATAATCCTGTGTATTTATGCTCTAGTTCAGGTAACCAAATCTTCTTTTAAAATAGTGCAGAGAGCAGAGAGGAGTCCCTATAATGAAATGTGAGGAAAAAAGCTATTTGTCCTCTGATTTCATCTTCTATATGTAACACTACCTAATTTTGAATTTAACTTTGAAGTAATTATTCTTACATTAAAGAGTCTTTTAATTTTGCTGGAGTCTCATAATTGTGTGCCAAAAGTAGACACTTTTAGAAAACAGTGACCTCTAGAATTTTGCTGCATCCTTAAATAATTTAAAATTCTGAATAATTTTTAGGCTGCAAATTTGTGACTCAACACCTTGATACTTTTTTTTTTTCTTTTTTTGGAAGCCAATTACCATCTTCTAAGATAGTGTGGTTCACACTAGAGCTTGGGTTAATTTCTTCTTCAATTTGCATCTTTTAAGAATGAAGGGAATCTCCAGCACTGTTGCTGGCATGTGAAAGGATAACACCATCTGTTCACCTTGAGAATCTGAATTGTCGTGCTTGCTGTCCAGCCTGTGATTTTGACTTCTTTCCTGTTTCATTTAAAATTCTACATGATATCGCTGGTGTCCACACACACTACGGATTTTGTTATTAAGCAGCTGAGTGTAATGATAATAACAAGCATAAATGCATATGTAACTTTCAGAAGATAGACTGATTTGGAATTCTACTGCTAATAATGAGCAATGTGCCTAAGGTTCCTCACTGGACGCTTATAGCAGCTTAGGAGTTCAATTGACTCACGATACTCTCGTCCATGGAAGGCAACTGCTAAGAACACAGCAACCTGATACAGTATTCCCTTCTTCAAAGGGAAGTTATTTATTTGTTAGGGATACTGCATAAAGCATGTGTTACTTCCTGTGCTCCTGGTCCAGTGTTTGTGTTTGTCTCCTGTCCTGTTTCATTCTATCCTTGGTCCAGGTGTATAGCTTGTAAGCTGCTTCTTTTGTTTCAAATTCACCTCTTCTTCCCTGTTTCACTGTGTTCCAGCAGAACCTCTGTTGCCTCATTCAAAAACTGTCCTTAAATACTTTTTCTTTTTTCAAGGTCTTTTGTGAAGCTAGCTTGTGAGGAGCAGAGCCTGCAGAAATGTGGGCACTGCAAGAGATTGTCTATAGAATATGTTATATGATACATAATGTCCATGCAGAATTGTGTTAAACCTTTAGGATGGTAAAACTGTAAATGAAGGTTCTAAATTCCTGGCGAGGTAGGAATTGAAGATTACTGTTGTTGTATTCTGAACTATTTTGATAGAAAATTCCTAAAAAATACAGCTTTACAGACACCCCCTTAATTTGAATTTAACTTTTTTTAAAAGAAAAATATTGAATGAAATTGTTTTCAATGAAATGAGTAGCAAAGTTTAATGGAGATATTTTATTAGTGTCAGCTTTGCCTGAACCTCATTGGAATCAGAATCAGGATTTCACTCTTCATTTTTACCAGCTTTCATATGGTTTGTGTAAGGATTCCACAATGTTTCTTTGTTACTAGGTATGCTGAGATATTGGTGAGATACAACTTCTTTTTTTTTTGTTCTAGAAGGTATAACCTAGTCCCTCATAAATATATAGAATAATTTTTTAAGTATTCTTAATTTCCTGTCTTGAAAATTATGTGAGATTCTTTAAACAGAGTTTTTCAGCTATTTCCCCTTTATATCAAAGAACGGCATCCAAGTCCTGCCAACACAAACAAATGAGAACTTTAATTATTGGACTTCTTATTCTTGAAAAGTAACATCTGCAGTAGTACAGTAGACAGTGAATTTGATGTGTAATCTCTGCTGAGTTAATAGAACTTAAGGATTTCATACAAGAAGGTACAAAATGTGTAAACATGAAACAATGGACCTTGAAGCTGGAAACAAAAATTCTCTGCTAAGAATTGCTTCTGCTGTCTGTGTGCTTTAACTCAGCAGAGCAGAAACAAAAAGATTTTGAGGTTTATGCTTTTGGGGAAGTGTCCCTGGATTCCCTTCATCAGTCTGAACTCACGGCTCTTTGGGGAGCAAAGACAGCTGAAAGCTGTTGACATAGCAGTCCTTTGTGTTGCTCTTTCACAAATGTTTCTGTCAACTTTTTCTACTCTATGCCCAAGATCAGGTGTGGCTGGGGTGGCTTAGCACCCTCACCATCGTTTCACATACCAGTCTTTCTTATTTGAAATGTAGCTAGGTCTAAATTTTTTAGTTAGGAAGCTTCACAGCTGTGGGGTTTGCCTGCACACCTACGGCTGAAAGTGGTCTTGTTTGCAGAAATGTGGACTGAATTGTGCACTCAGCATCACTGAGCTAGTAAATTAGATGCATTGGCAGGTAGCTGCTTTTTGTTCCAGACATATGTCCCAGATGTCGGTTTTGCCTCAGAAGGGCCATGTCAACAATTTATTTAAATAAATCCTTATTAATAAATTAGAGTGTTTTAATATTTTCCATGTCGAATTATGTTAAGTAGAATGAACCTGTGGAAATATTCCTACTGACTTTAGTGGAGATACAGGATTCACCCTTCAAGAAATGAACTATGACAATTCAAATCAGTAAGAAGTTTTTCTTAACTTACTTTAAAAAGAGCTGTGCTGCCTATCTCAAGAGAAGGCTGACAACTGCAGTGAGGGGAATCAGAGTAGGAGTCCACAACTTGGTGCCAAAAAATAGTGGAGTGTTTACACAGACTTGCTTGCAGTGGAGACCTTGGGTTTATACCAACACAGCAGATTACATTCAGTTCAAGTTGTAACGTCGCTAAAATCGTCCTCTGAACTGAAAATTTTAATGGTTTTGTTTCTCCAACATACTCTGTGCACACAGAGCCTGGTGTTTGCTGCCTGGGAGGTTGAAGCCAGGCAGTGCCTGTGGCATGGTCAGCACTGAAGGTGTTCCTGCTTTCTGTGGGCAGCCAAGAGACAGCAGGAACCAAATTTTGTTCCCTTGTAATCCTGTGGCAATTGCAGAGTTGTTGCCGAAGGCACACGACTTGTTCCTTCTTTGCTATTACAAGTTTCAGTATTGCAGCTCCCTTGTCTAAGATTATGCTTACCCAAGTAACAGCTGCATGACTTTTAAACTGTTTTAAACTAACAAGCAGGCAAAGTGTACAAATTCCTGCTTGAAATTCCTTTTTGAACGTGCAAGATAGGTAGGTAGTAAGTGAGGTATCTCACTGTACTAATTTTTACATTTATTTTCTGGCACCTAGGGGCACTTTTGGCGTACTCTGTGAAAATTTGGGTAGAAAAGAGATTCATAGAAGTATGCAGTATGTTAGCATTTCCTCTGTTTAATCATTTTAGCATTTGATTTGAATTAAACAATATAGTAACAGTTATTTGCATAAACAGAAACGTTAATAAATGTTGGTATGGAATGGTTGGATTCTTTTGGAGTCCAGATACATAGTTCATGTACTTTGGCTTGATAAAGTAAAACAGTAACAAAACAATCACTCTCCAAAAAGAAATCTAGTGTGGAAGCTATTTACCCTATAATACAGATTCTGGAAGCACTTTCTTGGATTTATCTCAGTGCAATGATACAATCAGTAACTTAATTAAATTATTAATTTTCTTTGAAACTTTCCAAGCATTTCTATCCAAATTACTTATGTGCAGCATGGTATGTCAAAGACATTTTTATAACTGCTGGCATGTAAAATAAGAGAATATTTTTGGTTAACATCTTCATTTTCTGGGGAATGACACTATAGGTCATAATACTGGTTCTTTTGAGCTCCATCTGTATCTGTGTGGCTTGGTAACTTCTGATGAGTTGTTGAATGAAGGTAAGAGAAAAATACTGGTAATACTGTGAAAATATGTGGGATTCAATTAGCGTCTTGCTGCAGTAGTGTCTAACTGTAACAGCACATTAACACAATGGGGAGGAAGTACTTAGAGTAGAAATTACAGTTGCTGGTCTGTTACACTGTCATGTTTGTACTTTGCTATGCAATCATTATATTGATTGCACATATTTGTGTGCAAAATCAAACGTTTGTAAGTCCAGTAACAACATTCTCACTGGCTTCAGGGGTGCAGGTTCAGAGCAGCAGTGCAGAATGCAAAAGCTACTATGGACTGAAGTGTAGGAAGAGGGAACATTATGTGAGTAGTGGTAATGCAATAGCTCTCATGGCAAATTTCACCACTGTGAAATTATTTCACTAAAAGCTTAGGTTTTTAATAGGCAACATGTAAAAATAAGATGTCTTGTGGAAGGTTATTCAACAATATGTAGGATGCTTCTTTGTCATATAAAAGTAGTTGCTGTTGAAGCTTGTGATGTTTGCAGTAACAGCTCAATGATTACTATATATGCCATCTTTTTTCATTATAATTATGAATGACAACTGTACTATTATTAAAACACATTTCTGAGATATCTTCAATATGTACAATTCAAGCTGAATTGTATATCTTAAAATTGTTGATGGCCATCTCCTTCTAAGGCCTCTCTAAAGCCTTAGAGAATTTGAAGTGGTCACAATATATCCTAACACATTATAGAAAGGGCTTTCAATCTCTTAGCACATTTGGTACCAGTTGGCTGGACAAGAAGCCATTTTTTGGATATTTTGCATTTCACACACATCTGTGTTCATGAAACTCCAAACTGTGTTTTCTGGCTGGAAGGAAAATATTCAAGGCTTTTTGCCTTAGCAGGAAAACTGCTTTGTTGGCTAAAGAAAACACAGTTTAAAGAAAATTTCAAACTAGAATAATTATTACTCTGTCTAGATAAGAGCACAACCCACAAACATTTTTGCATATTTATATGATTTAATTTCCTTAACCTTGAAAATTTTTTAGAAGTTTTTTTTCTTGGAATAAAAATTCAGCACATTTTTCTTTTAGATAGGAACATTGTTTTAACAAAAGTTATTTAAATAATTAGCATGCAATATTTCATAAAGTTTTATACATTTTAGAAAATACAACTTTAGCCAAAACAATATAAAAAAGATCTATATTCTTAAAGAGTGTCTGATATGATGAGACTGTGCCCTTGGCAATTAAGCTGCCTATTTGAAACTTTTTACAGGATTCTTTTACTGAAAAAATTGACAATCCTGAAGGAGCTGTCTTTGGCTTCTGCTTTTTAAGGTGTTTACTAATTGAATTTCTTCAAATGAGGAAAGCTAAACAACTGTCCTGTAGTTTTTGAATGTCAAGAATCTGTAAAATAAAATTCTTCCTACTTTGTTAATCAGTTGAAATGGCTTTAAGAATTAAAATATAGAGTCAGAAGCTATTTATTTATAATTCATCACATAAGATAGCATTAAACATCATTGTAAGAAATTCAAGCCTTTGAGCACAACTTCATCTCAAGTCAAGCTGGAACCAACATAGAATTGTTCATAAATTTTAGATACTTGTCATTGTCATCTCAAAAGTTTCATAGGAGAGGCAAGTCTATATAGCTCAAATAAATATGGGAGTCTGGTTAAGTGCCAAAATTGCAAGCAAAATCCTGACTGAGGCTGAAATTTTCTACTATAAAAAGAGCAGGACATTAACCTATCTTTATGGCCCAAGAAGGATATCAAATCCAGAGTAATGAGTTCAAGCCCTTTCTGAATCTGCACCAAAGCTCCCTGCTGGTCAAACCGGTTCTGTACTGGTCAGTGCAATATGACATGGAGTTAATCACACCACTTTCCTGGATAACTACGTTCAGCATGCCTTAAATAACATTAGTCATACAGCCACCTTGGTTACCAAAGGAGGATTATAATGTTAAAACCAGCAGGTTTTATAGTAGTCATGAGTAAAAATAATACTGAACGTTAGAAGGAAGCTTCCAGTCACATAGGTAAAGAAGTTAAGGCAATATTCTTGACCTGATAGTGTGCCGAGATAGAAGGCTTGTTTTGAGAATGGAAAGTGATAGTTTTATTCAACCAAGATAGGAAAATCCCAGGATACAGAAAATTGAGTTTATTATATCTTTGGCTATTTGAGGTATTGGTATCTTGGTGTAATTGAAAGAGGGTACTGTTCTTTGTTTCTGTCCTTGCCTAATGATATTAATCTCATGTTGTTTGGTTTTTGGTCACCTCTGAAAGCTGGAACAAAAATTGTTTTTATCTTTGAAACATGTTTTTGCTTCTGATTTTTGTTGTTGTTGTTTTTAGCCTCTCTTAAAATTTGACAAATGTCACAGTTATAAACACAATGTACCCAGATTATGGTCATGGTGTTGAAGTCATTCAGGCTGTTTAGTGTACCATATGTATATGCTACCTGTTAAGCTGATTGATGTTGCTGGGGTTAGGGAGTGTTTTTAGCCCTGATTGTAATGGTAGGAATACGATCTAGTCCATGACCATCCATTGGGAGATTGGTTTCGGGGCTTTTTTAACCTGTCTTGTCAGTCACAGATATTCAGGCTATCTTTGATTCCTTCCATCTCTCTGGAATCTATTTTGGCACTTTGGAGATGCTGGTTTTACAAAATTTCCATCTCTTTTTTTCTTTGTTTATCACCTTTCTCAAAATACTTTATCCTACAAATTTCTATTAAACAAAAGTGGTTGTTCAGACACGTAGGCAAAGGATCACCATGGGTTTTATCTGAAGAGGATTGGGGTGATCACAATTAAAAGGTAAACTATCTCCTCTCTGCTGATATGTAGGTGTGAGTCAGTACTTCTCTGCTCAGCTCTTGAATTAATTTCAATAGCAGAATGAACTGCTATGATCATACCCTTTACTAGGAGTTCTTTTAGAACTTTCTTTTTTCTAGAAAGTTCCTTCTTTTGCATTTTTATCTGATTTTTGGAGACTTGTGACACAGTTTTCATAGTCACTCCACACCTGCAGCTCCCACAGGTGGGTGTCAGTCAAGCTCTGCATATTGTGGTGTAGCCCTTTGCCACAAGGACCCACAGCTTCTCCCAGGTGTGATTCAGCAGCCAGACAGCAACCTGTGCTGTGACATGACAGTCCCAGGAGCCAGAAGGCTCCTCCCGAGGAGAGGTTTGAGTCAGCAGTGCTGAACAGCTCTGAGATGTGGTGGTGGAAGGATAATGGGGAGGGACAGCCAGATCTGGTAGGAAGGAAGTATGCAATAGGAAAAAAGAATTGTTGTCTGCTTACCAGGATGTATCTCGGCCAAGATCCCAAAGAGGAGAGGGAGAACCAGACTTACATTGGTGTGCAGAGGGGCACTTCTGCCAGACCTGGCTATGGTGGATGACAAGGTGCCTCTGGTACACAAAAATAATCCAACCTGATGCAAATGCAGTGTGCCATTTGTTGTAACACTAATTTAATTGTTAAATGTAAAATAATTAATTGATCTAATAGTTGATGGTAAATGGAATTTTGAGTTATGGATACACAGATAATTGTTCTTACAGCAGGACTTCTGTTTTTGCTAAGAAAACTATCATCATGTTGTTACAAGCATTTAGTCACAGGTATTTTTTTCCTAGTTTTTCTTTTTAATTTGATGCCCATATTGCATGAAATTCAGATGATGCTTTAGTCAGCCCTTTGTGTGTGTGGAGATATGAGTGGATATAAAGTTCAGTTCAAAACTACATAAGACTGGAGCCAAAAAATTGTGTTTCATCTGCAAGATGCCATTTAAAAAGAGTGATTTCGCAGGATGCCACAGATGCTGTTGGTGTGTGTATCTGACAAGACCAATGAATTTCATGCAGAGAGACATGTTTTTCTTCTGTTCACTGTTAGGATTCCTACTTAAAACATGTCTTTAATATTTAACAGATTTTACTACATTTATTTTTCAGTGTGCTTCAAAATTCAGACATTGCTGTGCCACGATCTTTGCTTCCACCACAACTTCCCTTCGTTTCCTTAGCCTGTATTGTGAACCACTATGTGCACTTGCACTTAGTACTCCTCAAGTCTGGGATTTCGGATTGCTGCTACTCTAGCTTGGATCAGTTACCATACTGTGGAGACCATGATCTTGTTTCCATTTCACTATGCTAAGAATTTTCCATATTCATAAGCTGAGAATTGTTCTTGAAAAGCAATCCCCTCATAAGTGTGTGTTTTTCCCATGTACCATGTTTGTTAACAGATTGCAAGAAACAGTGCCAGACATAAAAAGCCCTAAGAAATGCATTTCTTGTGAATACCAATTCCTTGGAGCTGGTGCTTTGATGTATATTCAGAGCTCTGTCAGCTCTCTTTTTCTGCAATAGCTAGTGAGCCTTTCATCTCTGCCTTTACATTTTGTGCCCACTTGCAGAGTGAGGAGGACAGCGACTGGTATTTTGTATTGTGTTATCTTTTCATTCTATCTGCAGCAACACAGTCTAGTTGGCCAGAAGTCCATGAAGTTAGTCTTCATGTCACCTTCCACTTATTTTTTGGTGTTTTTCTGTCTTTTAAAGAAATGCAGTGAACTTCTTTCACAGCAGTGCTTCCATATAAGTGAGAAGGAAAAGGGCCTTTCTGCAATGTGTATGGTCTCCACAGTGTTGCCATGAAAATCATGTATAACTTCTTGGCATCTGTGTCCTGGAGACCAGGTTCAGCAGTCTTCAAAGTAGGCACCATGCCATCTGAGCAGATGGGTATTAATGTAAGCATTGGATATAAACGTTACAGACATGATTCCCAGTTCCAAATGTTACAGAATGTTGTCCTGAACTTCTACCTCTGGATGTAAAGGATTTGTTGCAAATCCAGCTCAGGGAAGAGTTGGCTTTACAGTATTTGAAATTTAAATCTTGGATCAACTGTGTCATTTGCAATGCTGGAAAAGGGTGCGAAGTTGCTCGGAGGAACTTGCTTGTATTTTTGGAGGAGTTCCCATAAGTAAGAGATGAAAATAAGCATCTGTGTTGTTTACCATTTCATGTGAATAAATTGTATTGTGAAGCCACTGTGGAAGAAAGAATTATTTTGTATTTTTCTGTCCCTGCAAGTAGGGATGGCAATTCATTGGAAATCCAGTGAACTTAATTCAGCTCACCGGACTTGTTTGCTCCCTTATGTAACGTGATGGTTATTTAGAGTGAAAAGTTTTTTTTCATTTCTCTGCCCTTTTTGTCCTGTGTTTTTCCTACATGCCTATCTGGCAGAGGTGATAGATTCTTTCCTAGTCCTTGCTGACAAGAGATGTGGTTTTGTTTCTCAGGGTCTAAGCAGTCTCTGGGTTCTTCCAAGGTTTATTCCACCAGTCCTGCCAGAGTTTGCATAAGCCCTGAGTGTATAAGCACTGCATTCAGGAGCTTTTTCCACTCTGTATCCTAACTTGAGGTGCAACAAGACACAGCCTGGGTGATCTGAGTAGAGGTGCCCAGTGATGAGCATTGTTCAGAATCCTGGAACAAAGAAGCATCCATGAGAGACACAGTGGCGTTGCCGCTCGTATGCTGCGCCTTGGGGAAAACACGGAGATGTGGAGTGACTGTGGGCCCATGGAAACGAGGAGAGAGGCCTTGTTGGAAGTCAGATGCAGGATCTATCTCTTCAATGGTCTCTACAGGGTGGAGGATATGACCTAAATCCTACTTGTTTATAACACAAAGAGATTAGAATATGTATTTATACTGGAAGTCAGCTCCTTTTCCACATGATCAGATTATTTATCTTTTACATCCTGCCAAAAGTGAACAGAATGCAATTTGTTTGTTTATTTGGCATTTCTAAACCATCTTTTAAAATAATTTCTTTTGGGAAGAAACATCCTCCAAATTGTTAGTTTTCTTACAGCATGTCTAGTCCAGATAATTTCAACAAAAAGTTAATGTTAGTGGGATCATCCACTGAGGTCTTGGCTCTTATTCAGTCTTTACAGATGTTCTTTTAGACTCTTATCCTGTCTAGATAATAGGAAGCATGCCTAGTAAGCAACTGTGGAGCATGTTAGCATAATTCACGTAATTCCCAGTACCTCAGCATTCAGCCTGGGGCTGCAGACTCTAAAAATAGAACAACAGATTCTGCACAGCTTAATCCTACCTGCTTGTTAGCCATTATCTTCTTAATAAGCAACTAGCAGCTACCTTTTGTTTGCTGAGAATCTTTCACTCAAATGATTTTACCTTTCATTTGGGAGTGAGATCCAAGCTTTGGCCATCTTCTTTAGTGAAGGGTTGTGGATGTGTGTGCTGATACTAAAACAGTTGTAGTTAGATGCAGTTTTTAGAATTTCTCTTTTAGTTTATGCAAACTCAAAACAAAGAAGAGCAGATGTTGCTTAGTAAGAGAGGAATAAATTAAGTAGGTGATAGGCTGTGATTTTTTTTTGTTTAAATTTTTGGTTCTGTTTTCCTTGGGCAATTTTCTTCAATAAGGATGAGATTGTCTTCTCTCTTTTAGGACAAGCAGGTTGTAGGGGAAGACAAAGAGAGTTTCCAGTTGCCTTTTCCCCCACACCTCCATGCTCAGAGTCTACATACCCTGTCATTATTATGCTGAGGGGTTTTGCCTACATGAAGGAGATTAATGCATGTGTAAGAGAAAATAATACACGAGAATGGTAATCAAAAGTATTTATGGCAACAAGCTGAGAAACTAGCAACTTTGGTCTAATTTCTGTACCTTCCAGAAATGACTTCTATGATTTCTCAAATGCACCTTTCCTGTTTAATTTTATAGGGTTTTGGTCCTGATTTCTGTGACACAGAGAGGGTATGGTTTCCTTTGCCTCTTTCTAAACTCTGTACAAACAAATACACAATCTAATGAAGCTCTCAAACTTGATTTGAGCCTTGGTTTGAGGGCAAGTAGTAATACAAATATCCTGCTAATGAAAGGATTAGAAATGGAGGAAAACTATTGCACAGCATTTTTAGGAACTGCAGCAAGGCTGAGCAGACAACACAAACTTTTTAGGATAATTGTGGGTGAGATCTGCAAGAGCAGTTCCTCCTCTACATTTACGTGTGTCCTGTTCATTTCAAGTTATTTCTTTTTACAAGCAAGACTGAGAAGTCTAAATCAATTAAGCTTTCTTTAAAATTTAATTGGTTAATAAATATGGATCAATATACTTGCAGCATAGCAACTGGAGTTATGAAGTGCAAAGAAGAAAGTGAAATCTGTGTTATTAAATGTCAAGATAAGTTTATTACATGTGCTAATGATACATAAAAATTAGATCATGTTTTATTGATTGAAAGAAGGATGAAGATAACCAATGGATGAAATATTTACATGGTTTCTGAAGTTTCTGTGACTGAAATTCTAGATTTGGGAAATTTTGTGATTTAACCTGAGAGATAAATGAGAGCCATACTGGAAAATACCAGTTATTAGTTTCTGGGCTGAGATTCCCAATGTAGCTAATGTTGGCTCATCTGCTTTTAAAAATTCACACAGGAATCTTCCTAGTCTTATGAAACCCCTGAGAGAAATGAAAAATCTCTTGTCAGAACATTCTTCTGGATATGTATATGTAAGATATGCTTTACAAAGCTAAGAGTAGTAGTGATTATCTAACTGCTCCTGGGCTATAGGAATTTGTGGCTGGTAGAACCAAAGCTGGACTGGCAAACTGGGACATCTTTCAGGACATGATAAATGTTCATTTTCTAGAAATCAGGCCTGTTTCAGTTCTTCCTGTAGGTTGTCTGTATATGAGCCATCCCAAACCATTAGCTGCTTTTGAAAAGCTTTCCCTGCTTGCCTGAGGATAGTAGGGTTTTAAATGGCACGTAAGATTTCTGACTTGCTGTTAATACACTGTTACAAGTTAGAATTTGACCATTAGGCCCTTGTTCTGTTTTCCTCAGTTTGTATATACTGCTGGTGGTGCCAAAGCATCACAGCTTTGACCTACCTCCAGTTTAAGGTTAGGAAATGTCTGGTTCTGTATGACCAGGAAGCACAAACACTGTCTTTTCATGTAGCAGCAGCTACACACTAACATACTTTAATATAATCTTGTTTTTATAATTTTGAGCATAGCTGTCTGGTCTTTGCATCAGTCAGCAAAATTGGAGATGTCAGCAACAAAACCCAGTATTTGAAGGTGAAACTTCTGTGAGATTTACCGAAAACATTTACTGTCATAGAACTCTTATTACATATTAGTGAAGTAAAAATTTGCACAAAGAGGTATGGTTCAATGATAACCACTTGGAATGTCAAAAAGGATTTCATGCATAGACAAGTTACATTTAATGCATATTTTATGGTGCAATTAGTCTCTAAATATATGAAAATAATCACCTGATAAACTTTATGTGCTGGCCTCTTCTTGTACTTGGCACATTTTTGATTTAAAGCCTGGCTCATATTCTCATGAAAATTGGAGTTTCTTTTATTCCACTATTTTTCTTCATGGGAAGTTACTGGGACATGGAATCCTTTATTGCTGAAAGTTCTTACACAAATTATGTTCTGAAACTTCTAAAATGTTGAACACACCCATAATTCATAATGAGCCATCCTCATATACAAAAAGTATTGCTGCTGTTGCTCCAAGTCAGAATAACACACTTGGAAGGTTGGTTTTTAATATTACACAGTTTCGTGTTGTGTGGCTGCATGTGATGAGAGCTGTTAAAAACCGAGAAGTTGTCGCCAAACAGCACAATTGCAGAGAACTGCAATCTCTTATGCATTTCTAGAGTCACCAAGTGGAAAAAAAAAAAAAAATCTGGATTCTGGGGCGTTTAAAGCTTATCTGCTCATGAAGGTGTCTCGAGGGCTTCCTGCAGCAATCCCCCTGGCATTAGTGAGCAGTGTGGCCAAAGTGAGCTAAGGCTGACAGGGATGAAGTTATTGGAAAGGTGGTATAGTTTGCTGTTGTAGTTTGGCATTTTGGCTCTGATGAGTTTGGTTGGTTGGGCCCTGGGACTGTGCCTCAGACCAGCCAGTTTCTGTGCTTGTGGCAGATCAGGACGTGACAGGCATGGACATGCTGTGCTTTGCAAAATACAATATTTGTATTTTCTGAATGCTCCAAATGGTTTGAATACCTGAAGCTATAGCATTAATACCTATTAAGAAGTAATAATTGAAGGTTTTTTTTTTCCTTTGGAGCTCTGTAAAATTTAACTTTGCACCATTTTCTTGTCATTGCATAATCCAGGGATCTCTGAAAACAGCAGCAGAATCAGTTTTACTCTGCTCAAAGGCCAGTCTTACTGTAGAGCAGGTAAAGGCTACGAGTGGTCACCTTGTTTAAGGGTTGAGAAATGCCCATCTCTGTGTTGATAGAAGAGGACATCTTGGAAGTGCTCTGACCTTTGAAGACCTTCAGAGAAGAAAGGTTGCAAATACTAGTTAGCAATGTGCTCCAGGAAATGAAAATTACTGAAGGAATCACATTGTTTTCACTCAACCTGCATTCTCAATGGAGTCATTAGTGAGTCTGAGCTGAAGAGAAACCTCCAGGATTTGACCTATCAAATATTTAGTCACTGTGATGTTCTTGAATTACTTAACATGCCACATCCTAGTTTAAATAAATCTCTAAAGTTTTTCGAATGATCCTAGGCCAAAACATAGATTGTCTGGCTTTCTAGAATAATCTGATCCTCTGTAGAAGTAATAATATCATTATTATGGAAGACTGTGCTTTTGGGTTTTGTTGTACAACACTGGGCACCTCCACCGAATAACAATTTCCCAAGAAATGATGGGCAGCCTGGTCACTTGTTAACAGGACTCCAGTGACAGTATAGCTCTCAAACTCTGTTCTAGACGGTGGTGGGTTGTTCTGCCTGTTGTCTGTCTGATCTAGGCATGCATTGGGAAACTGATCTCGTTCTTGAAATGGGTTATCACTGATAACCTTCTACTTTTCTTGATAGCAAGTGGTTGAATTGCACTGAGAGTGACAGTGTACTGCCTCTGTATTAACTATGGGTTCTGCAGAAGCAGTAAAATTGGAGATTTGAAATACTTTTCTTTCCCCTTGAGTGTTTTTGGTTGGTGGGAACACACGCATCTCAGTTGTTCTTCGTGCAGCTGGAAAATATGAGACATGGACCTGATTTGCACAAGCACAGAAGTCACATCTGTAGAGCTTGAAAGCAGTGTCTGAAGTGGAGTTTCTATTTTTGACAGCCAGCTCGGCCTATCACCCTGTTCTGATGCACAACTTCTAATTTTCATCTCCTCTCACATGTGCTTGAAGCAAAATCTTTGTTGCTCGTTGGGCTTTTTAATCTGCGCCAATTTTTGACGCATCTTTCGTCCTGAAGTTGTTCTGCTCAGAAAGTTGACATATAGGTAATTAAGTATAATGGCTTTCTTTACATATCTTTAAGTTCTGCTGCCAAAAGCTAGCAAATCCCTTTTTATATCTTGGTGCATAAATTGTTTCTAATATGCAACACATTTTTAATTTAGCCCTCACATCCGCATTATTACTATTTAAATGCCATAGCCTATCTGTGGCACTGTTTGATGTATTCTGGATAGGAAGGGAGTTCTGCTCGAGCTGTATCAGATGTAACTCCATATGGCATTGTTGTGTGCAGTTGAGATGCTTGCCAGTTCCAATTTGGAACATGACATTCAATGCAAATATATCATGATACAACTGCATTGCAAGGATTTGAGCTGATTGCTGTGCTCTGCTGGTTGTAGGAATATATGGTTACAGTGTTGAGGTTATGGAGTGTGCTTTTGCCTTCAATGCTTAACAAGTACAGATGCTCTGTATACTCAACTGTAACTTTTTCTAATTTCTTTGTCTAGTGAGTGTGCAATGCACTAACCATTGTTTGACTCGGCTAAGGGGGGGTTTGTTTGCAAGGTACAATCAAAAGAGAACATTTAATGATGTAATATTGTACATGCCTCCTCTGAGGCAAAAAAAAAAAAGGAAAAATAGGCTAGGTTTCTGAGTTACTGGAATCCCTGCTACCAGAATTAGGTCCTAAAGATCCAGCCAAAGGCAGAGGTATTTCTGAAAGGGTGGCTAAGGAGATGATTTGCCCGTGTGTTTGGGGATTTTGAATTTAAGGCTCTCTTTCAGAATATTGGCTCTAGCTGCTTCAGAGGGGACAGGTGGTTGGTGGGTTGCTATCTTCCTCTTCTTCCTCTTTGGTACCAGCTAGTGGGCCTCAGTGATGCAGGGGAGATCATGCTGTTCTTTGAAAGGCTGGCCATGCCTATGATGATGTGCAGTGCAGTGCCTTTTCCTGCCCCTGCCTTGAGGCAGGCTCTGGCCTGCTGTCTTTTCCTGTATGTGTGCAGTGATAGTGTGTTGGCTCCTTGTAAATACCATGTAGGATTTGCCTTTCCTGCATCTGTTGGCATACCATCATAGTTCTTTCATAGTGTTTTCCTGAGTTTGTTCCTCCTACTTCCTGCATGTCAGCATCTTCATGGCTTCTTGGAAATACTGTCTTGTGCTTTCTATCTTCAGCATGCACAGTTCATCCTGGAATTATGATCCATATCAAAGATTATCTTAGGCTTTATGTAAAGAAAAGTAAATCTCATCAATTTCAGGTAATGTGCCACTGATCTAAATCAGTGTTTAGATGAGCTAGAAATACAAATATGCCCAGAATTGCTTGCAATAGCAATTGTAGTAGCATGGTATATATACACAGCAGAGCTTCTCCTGAAAACGGAGGGTAAAAATAAAGGATCAGAAGTAAAACAAGAAGTAAAACTACTTACCCTGTTGTTTGTAGTGCCAAATCATGTATATTAGTAATTAGTAATTTAGAACTCTGTGAGACAATTTCAGGGTATTCTGAAAATAATCACATTTTTACCTGTTATATTAGAACTTCTCAACGTTATTTTGCAAGTGAAAAAAAAAAATCATTATAAAAAGCATCACTGCAACACACAGGCATAGCAAGAACAGATGCTGATTAGGTCATCTTGTTAGTGACTTAACAACACCACTGCAGATGGGTACAGAACTGACAGCCTATGCTAAGTTGCACAAGCTGCTAGGGAACAAGAAGTGTGGACATTGAGAGATAAATCTGTGATCCTGGAAACTCTTATAGCAGGCTGAAACACTGTTCTGTTGTCAGTAACAGTCCAGGATGCCTGAAATAAAAATCCATTTTTCATAACTTGTTGGCAAGAGATTTTGAAAGAAACATCTGACATGTTTTCAAGCTGTGTGCAAATCAAAAGGAGTGTTACTCTGAAATCCACATGATAAAATGTTCAATTCATGTGATAACATATTATAAATCCTTCTTAAGGGGATTCAAGTCGTTAGCAGATGCTGCTTGACAGTTAAAATTGCAGCAACAGAGGTGCAAACTTGGTGGCTTGTCTGCTGACAGCTGTGTAGCTAAGTTGGGAGTAAACTAATATTGGACATGACTTGTAATATATTTAAGTTTCTAATCATTTACCACCTACAGGGTATGAGATACCCTGTATGGGTATGAGAAAATATATTGTATGAGAAACTATTTTGTGTACTGAGCTATTTACAGAGATCCTGACCTGGCATGCAAAACATCATGTGAGAGGCTTTGTGTTAGAGTGTAGCAATAATAGTGGATTTGAATGACTGGAAAAAGAAAGTTTTCCATATAAATGAGGGTGATGGCACCAGAGGCTCCTTCAGCTCTGAGTTTTCTGTAATTTGCAGTGACAATTCTTTTCCCTTGTGGCCTGTTTTTCTAGTTTTGCTTATTCCAGCTGCCTGTTTGTTCAGGTGAAATGTAAAGAAGGAGGTTTAGCGTTTTTATCTGGTGAAGGCCATGTGCATGGCTGCTGGATGAATGTTGTGTCATGAAGAAGGGAAATTTTGCTTGTACTTTTTGGCATTGTGTTAATCACTGCTACTGTCACTGCTAATGTTCATATTGCTTCTAGTCTGTGTTCTCAAATTTTAAGTTAAAACTGCAAAGAACATGTGATGACATGATGGTAAGATTTAGTCATTAGGAGAGGTTTTATTTTTTAAAAATGCCACAAATGAAGCAATGATGGATTGATCCTTGAACTTTCTCTCAAGTAACTACAGTTGATTTGTCCACATGGTGCTTCTTGTGCTTGTGTTATAACTGTGTCACTTGAAAGGCACGTGTTTGATGTTACATGTTGCTGTCTTTGCTGGTCCTATGAAATGCTCATGAAAGTATCAACAGGACTGACCTGCCACAGTTTGGGAGAAAGAAATGATTCACTGAGTATAATCCATGATGGTTCTGCCACCGTAATTTTCTGAACATTTTGTATTTCTGTTTCATTATTGCTTTCAAAGATTAATATGATCTGATCCCATTTTATTTACTGTTATGTATAATTTTCTCATTTTTTTCTATTGCCCCTTTCTTTCTTTATTTCATCTTTGCATATATGGGGAAAAAGCTTTACATTACATGAACTGTTCATTCACAAAACTCACCTTTGTGAAGATTTGCGTCCATGCAGTCATTGTGACTAAAATTTCCTGTGTGAAACAAGGAATTTGCATTTCAGTTAAAGGAAACAGAATCTGTTTTGGTGTTTTCTGTTTTTCCCATCACCATGGTATCTTAGCACTTTGTAGTTTTTGCAGGCTGAAAAAGAGCAAACCAAGTTTAATAAGAAAATAGAGACATATCACACATTTCCTTGATAATGCAGTAGAGTTTAAGAATCCCTGCATGGTAGACTTTTGAATAAAATATATATAAATTCATTAACCCTGAGCTAGTGCAGGTGCAAGTAAGAGATACTCACCTACAACATTACTCTCTGAAAAGCTTTCCTGGCAAAGGTGATGTCTGACATGCTGCACACCCAGTCAGCAGTGGAAATCAGTGTAGCTTTGAGTTGTGCTCATCCTGAAAATAATTACATGGATAAGCCACCTGCAGGTATTCCCTGTTGGAAGTCCTCTCCCACATTTTCACTGAAGAGCAGCCACAGGTTCAATTAGAAACAGGTATGCCATGAATGTTGCTATTGTATGAGCAGAGCCCCTTGCATCAGGGTTTCCTGACACTGGTACCCATCTCCCTCCTCCCCTCCTCTCTAGGAAGAGACAGTGGCCATGAAGAGAGCAGATATTATAAAATGATCACAAAATCTTACTAATTTATTATTTTGGGAAGTATGCATGCTGAATGCAAAAGACAAGGAGTTGTCTTAACAAGACAACTCTCTCTTTAACAAGGTCTGTGACCTTGGCATTATCATGAAAAGGACATGCTTTAAACCCAAACCTCTGTGTGAGAGATGGTTCATTCTTCTTTTGCCATTGTGTAAATCTGTGTAACTTGTCCTCTTACTGCACTGCCTTCATGGGTCATTCACAGAGACTTCTAGTATTTTTAGGTTCTACTTAAAAATCACAGAATAGTCTGAGCTGAAAGGGACTCAGAAGGATTGAGTCCAACTCTTAAGCTAATGGTCCATACAAGGATCAAACCTGTGACCTTGGCATTATCACCACCATGCTCCAACCAACATAGCTAATGGAAACATGTAAACACCAAAATGTACAAAACCAATTTTCTGCTCTCAGTTTGCTTAAGACTGATGTTCTTTTTCCATTGCTTTGTCACTGTCTTAACTCCTGCTTTGAGCTGGGAAAGTTGTAGATTGGGATGAGTGGATTAGCCAAGTGCATAATAATTTTACTGTAAGAGATTATGAAAAAATGAGGTAGGGTAGGAATGACAGAAATAAAACAGAGATTGAAGATGATGGGTTAAAAAAGGATGCATTTCCAGCGGTAATCTGATTTTAAAAAGGACTGGGTATAGAAACAGAAACTGCTGGTAAAATAAGGAAAGACATAATCTAACTTGAATATTTAAAGTTGAATAAAACTTTTAACATCTAGATTAATTATAAAACAATGCTTGGAAACATACAGGAGTACAGATACATTGAATGGAAAAAAATCATCATTGTTGTGTTTACTAGAATGTCAGCCTTGGGGCTCTTGGCAGACTGCTTTAACTAATTTATGCCTTTGTATTTCAGACTGATAATAATCCTTGTTTCAGAACTTTCTGCAGTATTTGTAACCATCCTTTCCCAGATTCCCCAATCTCTTAAGTAACCTAGATTGTTATGTAAACAGGGATTCTGTTCTACAGTGACAGATCTATTTCAGTGTCAATATGCTGGGAGTATGTTCTTCTACCATAGAAAACATTTAGTTTTGACTGTCTTTATTGTGGAAGGTAAATTTAGATGATGCAGAGAACAGTACAGGATGAAAAATTTTCTTTGCAACAAATTTTGGAAAGTGGGTCTTAGTTTTCTCTAGGGACATTTGCAAATTCGTGTGACATCTGTAATACCGTTTATGCAAGTCTCATCCCTAGAGCAAAGAGGATTTGTATTGTGGTTATGATTTGTTACGAGATTTAAAATATCAACAGTCTCAGTGAAACTGGATCCGATTGGATGGCTTACAGAGGAAGCTCACTTTCTGCATGATGATTTCCTTCTGTGGTGAGTCTTCAACTACTGTGAGAAAAACTGGTGTTGGTAAGTGGAAAAGTGGTGGCTTTTCCATTGGTAATTTCTAGGCCTTGGCACTACACTAAAAGGCAGAGGAAGGGAGCCTGGGAAGCTGGTACTCTAGAGGGTGAAAGTTAGAGAAGTAGGTGAGAGATTGCCTGTCTAGCATGTGCAATGCTCCTAGTCCTTCTTTTATGTAGGAATCCCACTAACTGGCAGATACCCAGATTGGGATGTGGGATGTTTGTGGTGGACTGCTGCAAACTTTGATGTGAAAATGAGAACTCCATGAGGTCAAGTGGAACGTACAAGCTGAAATGCAGTGTGAGGTTTTACAACATTAAGCAAGTCTGCTTAGGGATTGCTGTAATACAGGCAGTAAAGTAATAAACATAGCTGCTCAAAATAGCTCCTAGAAATTAGCAGAACATAGGTTTAATTCAGGGGCTTTCCCAGCTAACTCAAGTGTGAGTTAGCCATGCCACAGGAAGCTGCACTGTTTATGGCTCTGATTTAATACAATGTTCAGGTTCCATGAGCTACCTGAGCCTGAACACACATAAACGAATATATAGATTAACAAGGGGCATTAAACTTTTTGGAGCATAACAGAAGAGGATTGTCTAGGCATTGATCATTTAAAAAAAATTTACAAGCTTCATTCTGCATGACCTTTTTTATTGCAAGGCTTAAATAAAAGAGTGGAGCTTATGCTTTATCCTTTGGGCTGATGGAGCTGAAGTGCAGATAACAAAAAATTTTCTATTATCTAATCAAAAGAACTTGGACCTTGGCTCAAAGAAAAGATAAGACCTTTCATGTGAGCCTTATCTGTAGGTCTCTGTATCTGCTTCATCAGCTGGGATAGCTTCTGAATAAGACAAATGGAAAACATTTTTACTCATGTTAGGCAGGTAATGCATCTCTTGGCTCTTGAAATGGTAATATAAAGGAAGCTAAATGTGAAAGATGAAGGAGGTTTTGTCAAGTTTGTTCCCCATCTACAGCCTGAGCTTCTCTGAGTTTCTCTTGAGTTTCTCTTTGAGTTTTTTCTTTGTTGCCGAGGAAAAGATTCAAACTAAAATTTTAGGACGGAAGGATGAGGTATGTTCAGCAAGGTAATGTAATTATGAGAATTGTTTTCTTCCAGTTGCAATTGTTAAAAATGGTTCAGTCCCTTGTAAACTGCACTGACTTCAAGAAGACCAGCTTCAGTATGAGAGGTGGTAAAAAGCTATTCAGCCAGGAGAGGAATTCAGACTTTGTTCATTAAGGGGTTGAACTTAGGAGCTAAACTGGGATAAAAGGTTTCCTGTGGAGCCAGTAAGTCAGAGGGTGCCTTTGCAGAGAAGTCAGAGAAGAGGTTTGTATCTCTTTACCAGTTTCAAAGAGAAAGTAGGTGCCTAACACAGACAACCAAATTTAGATGTCTAAAAGAGGCTGTGTGAATACTATCCTAGCGTGTATGTTGCCATAGACACAAGGAAGACAATCTGCATCCCATGAAGTATTTCTGCCTCATAATGATTTCATTGAATAACTGTTGTAGTGTTTGGTCTTCGGTAAAAACAGGATTATCAGTCCAGTCAGGGCATTGGCATTATTTTTGTGTATAGGAATATGATTGGATCTTTTGGTAACAGAGCCAATGAAAAATATATATACACTAAAGCCTCTTTCAGTGAAACCCTGTCTAATTTCACCCACTGAACTCAAAAACTGGGATTGAGAGAGTACTCATGTAGGCTTCTAATGTGCCTTTTTCATGAAATGTCTTTTACACTACCTGTGTTACCCTTCATTTTCACTGCAGCCACATTGCATTTCTTTTCCTGCACTGTGCCAGATGTTGGATGTTCAGTCTCTCTCTCTGTAATTTTTATTTAATTGAAAAGGGAAAACTTCCCCCCTACCCTGTTCCTCGTGAAATAGGATTATACTAATTAATATACATCCATTGCCAAGGGCCTAGTGTTAGGAGGAATTTACTCCTCTTCCAGTGAGGTTATATTGTGATTGTTCCTAACAAAGATACCGTACTTCTTTGGAAAAGCAGTTGTTACTGGCAACAGCCTGGGTATATTATGAAATAGACCACCAGTCTGCTTAATGTGCCATGTTAAGTGACTGCTGTGTGATATTTACAGCCACATCTCTTGTACCATGTGAAAGCAGTTTTTAATTAGAAAATTTAGGGCCTGTTTGTTATCGCTACGTTGACTTTGATAGAATTGACTCCGGCACCTTGTTTACACGTGGAGGTCAGTGAATTGCTGAACCTGCTGTCTGGTCAGATGGGAATCATAGCCCTCCCTCAGTGGCACAGGAGCCCTTGGTGTTTTCTGGATGCTGAGCAACCTTTCTAACGCTGTCTTCAAGGCTCTAAATCTTTTAGTGTAAAACTATTGCAAGTGTTCTTTGCAGAATTAAATCAACATAAAATTTATCTGTGGCTTAGCAAGGTCACTGACCAACCAGCTTGCATGTAGTGATTACGTTGTACTTTCTAAAGGCTTACTAAAAGATGAAATTTATATTTTGTTTTCATTAAATGATTTTGAATCTCAGAATTTAAGCTCTTCAAGCCAAGCTGGGAGGCCTTATCACAGCTGTATATATTGCATAACCCCCCAGAGTGCGGGTTCTGTAGTTTATGCAGAAATCCTCGGGGAGCAGGATATAGTGTCTAACTGGCAGCTGTGTTACAGTCAAAACACAACTCCAATCTTCATAGCAGGCCTGACCAAATTTCTTGTCTGCAGGTTTTTTAGTTTCCAGTTAAGTAAGATGGTTTAGCTAGAGCTTATAAAATACTTTTAATGTACTGACTGGTCCCTGGTGGCCTCGTTCAAATGTACATGGCACTATTGCCCTTGGTTGTGGCAGACAACAACTTTCCCTCTCCAGAAAGGATGCATACCTTCCTTTCCAAAGTGTGCAGTCGTGAGCAGGTAGGGGACAAGAGGAGGCAGAGAAGAAGGTGACTGTGAATGCAGGTTCAAAATATCTGTTTATCTGACTTCTCTGAATTAGAGATTAGGAGAGAAGTTATTAAATTGTTTCTCTGGTGCTGCTCCATACTGCTGAGTATTGACAAGGAAAAACAAGCCTTTTTTTTCTCATACCAAATGAGACCAATGGTACTTTACAGCTGGACTTGCTGGAGGCAAAAGGCACAACACTGCTTTTGTAATTCGATTTTGTACAACAAAACATATACACACAATGTTGATATACTGAACCTCACAGTATATCAACATTGTGTTTAGATCAACTATTTGCACAAGATAAACAAAGAAATGTTGCATTTCTGGAGTTTCACAAGCTTTATAATAAAATATACAACAAATAATGTGCAAGTCTTACAGCTTGACTGTCACTTGAGTTTAATGGGAGCCTTTTTAGAACAACCTAAATTACCATGTGGCTGCTACCAAGCACCAGTAATTTCATGCCCAGCACCCATGTGAAAACTCTTGTCATTGGTTGTGTTTTTCCTTTGACCACCAGAAACCTCAGCCATTATGGTGTTTGCTGTGGCTACATGTGTAGCAACCACAGAAAGTTGTTTCAAACCCTGGTCATAATTCTGTTTCTGCTGGTCATAGCTTTAACATCATTTTTTGTTTGTGCCCTTCTGTTTGCTTTGGCTTTCAGAATACAGTGAGATAAATTTATGTTTTTAAGAAAATACTTCCATTTCAAACCCTAGTAGGAATGGATGACTGACTGTCTCCTTAGCTCTCAATTTGGACAGTGAGGCTAGAGCAACAGGTATCATTAATAATTGCTGGGTTTGATATACTGCATGACTCCAATTACTGTAGCAGCCTGAAAATGTGAATAATTTGGCTTGTGGTTCATACTCAGAACTGGGAAAATCTCCAAACTGAAATTTGTAATGGAAGATATTAACACAGTAAAAGTGACTAAAGACAAATTTATTTGAAAATGAAGGGTTACCCTCTGTTAAGACAGCTGTGTCTCACCCTGTCTGTATGTCCCTTGAAATCTTGCTGTACTATAACAGTAGGATGTTTTGTCACATGCACATTGGGAGCATGTGGGAGTTTATCTCACTGTGTCTTCTCTGATACCATCTTCAGTCTCTCCTTTTCCCTATCAAGTTCTGAACAACCTCTCAGAGAACAGATACTCCTGAAAACCCACTATTACCAAAGAAAAGATTATGCTGCAAGGTGGGACAGAGAAATGAAGGCACTTCATAATATCTGTCTAGTTATGTTATGAGGCTGGGAATGAACCCTTGCTCAGCATAGTGAAAAAAACCTCTGCAGGCTGAAGCAGGACTACAATAATTACTGCCTATTGCAGCCAGGACTGTGACTACCCTGAGAGGCTGCTCTCATAAATCTGCCCTCTCTAAAAACTGCTTTGTTGAGTGTAGGTTGCCTTTGTGGGGGATCTGAATTAGTTCTGGAAAAGGCAACATCCACTACGAGAGAAAATGCTGAACTGGACTTCAGCAATTTGTTGTGCCATTTTCCAACCTCTTGAGGTCCAGAGAAAATATACCTCTTCTCTTCACTGTACCTTTGCTTTCTTAACCTTGAGCTGTGTTATATATTCTCTGATGGGACACATGCAGAGCTACAGATGAGACTCAGAGTGTAATCTCTGTAGGTTTAACAGATTTTTTTTCTTTCACTATTAGAAGATGATAATGCTAAAAAATCATCACCGTTGTTTAATACCTGTAAGCTGTGGTTGTCTGGATCTTGAAGGTAGAGTTTAGCTGTTAACACCTGCTAGCTAATGAGGCACTCAATAATGTTTTGTGCTATCCCATCATTATACTCTTACTCTATACAATGGGAAGCTTGCTCCTCATCCATTCCTGGGATAGCCTAGCTGGGCTACTGTTATCTTCCTTTGGGAGCTCCCAACCTTATTTGCTGTGCCTTATGTGTGGAACAGATATGAAATAGTTGCCTGTGGGTGTGGGATCATCCTGGAGCAAATCCTTGACTCACCTTGTTTCCATCTGTGGGACCTTATCCTACCTCTGGGTCCAAGGTGAAGCAAACAGCAAACTTGACCAAAAAGGCTGAGCAACACAGGTGCAATTTGACCACTGGAAGGCGAGTAAAAAATCTGAGATGCAGGTCCATGTAAAAGATCATGGAATTTTTAAGAAAACAGTGGACCTCCAGGTAGGAAGATGGCTGGATAACTGGCAGGCTTTACTGTGAGTGAGCACTGAGTTTGGGAAAGAAGTTACCTGACTGTGATGTTCTTTGGTGAGTGTTTGTTTCTGCTTTAAGAAGAGACATGCAAGATAGAGGTATTGGCAGAGACATGCACACTAAATTTATTTATTGCTAAATGAACATAGTCATTCTTTAAGAGCAAAAGGCAGTGCAGATACTACATCAGCCCCTTACAGGATAGGTGTGGTTGCCTCACAAGCGAGGACACAGACAAGGCAGAGATGTTTAATGCTGTCTTTGCCTCTATCTTCAACACTGATGATGGGCTGAGGGAGCCCTGAGCCAGAGGACTGTGAGAATATTCAACTCACAGTTAAGCCTGAAATTGTGAGGGATCTGCTGCTCCAGCTGGATCCCTGTAAATCTGTGGGACCTAATGGGATTCATCTGAGAATACTTAAAGAGCTGGCTGATGTCATTGCAAAACCTCTCTCAATTATTTTTGAATGGTCTTGGGAATCTGAAGGGGTCCCAGTTCACTGGAAGCTGGCAAACATTGTCCTGATTTTCAAGAAGGGCAAGAAGGAGAACCGTGGAAACTACAAGCCCATCAGTTTCACTTCAGTGCCTGGTAAGGTTATGAAGAAGATTATTCTGGGGAGTATTGAAAAACACCTGAAGGACAATGCTAGCACTGGTCACAGCCAGCACGGCTTCATGAGGGGAAAGTCCTGTTTGTCAAATCCGAATTTCTTTTATGACAAGGTGACACACCTGGTGGATCAAGGAAGGCCAGTAGATGTAATCTTCCTGAATTTCAGGAAAGCTTTTGATGCTGTCTCTTACAAGATTCTTTTGGACAAAATGTCCAGCATTCAGCTGCATGAACAAACACATCGTGTGATGGGTGAACTGGCTCACAGGTTGGGCACACAGGGTTACAGTGAATGAGGTGACATCAGGCTGGCAACCTGTCACTATTCGGGTTCCACAGGGCTCCAACCCCAGCCTTGTGTTCTTCAACATCTCCATAAACAATTTTGATGGGGCTTGAAGGGATGTTAAGTAAGTTTGTGGATGATATAAAAGCTGTTGACTCACTCAAAGGCAGAGAAGCATTGCAGAGGGACCTCAACAAAGTAGAGGACTAGGAAATCACCAACTGAATGAAGTTCAAAAAAGGGAAGGTGCTAGATTCTGCTCCTGGGACAGGGCAATCCTGGATGCACAGACAGACTGGGGAATGAAACACTGGAAGCAGTGCCAGGGAAGGGGACCTGGGGGTCCTGGTCAATGACAAGATGAATCTGAGCCAGCAGTGCCCTGGCAGCCAGGAAGGGCAGCCATACCCTGAGGGGCATCAGGCACAGCATGGCCTGCCAGGCAAGGGAGGGGATTGTCCTGCTCTGCTCTGAGCTGGGGCAGTTTTGGGTGACACAATATTAAAAAAAAGACATTAAACTGTTATTCTCCAAAGGAGGTGTATTGGTTTGGCACAGCCTGGTGGCAACAGGAGGGCAACAAGGATGGTGAAAGTCCTTGAGGGGAAGTCCTGTGAGGAACAGCTGAGGTCACTTGGTCTGTTCAGCCTGGGGGAAGAGGAGACTGAGGGAAAACCTCATTGCAGTGTGCAGCATCCTCATGAGAGCAAGAGGAGGGGCTGGCACTGATCTCTCTCTGTGGTGACCAGCAACAGGACTTGAGGGAATGGCCTGAAGTTGTATCAGGGGAGGTTTGGGTTGGATATTAGGAAAAGATTCTTCACCCAGAGGCTGAAGGCACTGGAACAGGCTCCTCAGGGACGTGCTCACAGCACCAGCCTGACAGAGTTCAGGAGCCTTTAGACAATGCTCTTGGTGTGATTCTTGGGGTCTCCTGTGCAGGGCCAGGAGTTAGATTCGATGATCCTGTTGAGTCCCTCCCAACTCAGTTTATTCTGTGACTCTGTTCTCCTTTCTGCCTTTCTTTGTAGGTGATCTAACAGGGACTGTTTGACATAAATCCAAAACAAGACAAAGCAGGTCCAATGCTGGGCCAGCAAGCAGAAGATAGCTGATAGTCACACCCCATTTTGCTCTGCAACTGAACAGCAAATGCCTTTCTCCTAAGGGTGTTTTCTAATTTTTCCTCTTTCTTTCTCAGTTCCATATCCTTTCCTTTCTAACTCTTCTCCAGATTTAAGAAAAATAGCTTCAATTTATTTTAATGGTCCATATTTCTGTCTGCATCTGTTTTTGTACAAACTGTTCCAGTTCAAAGGGGAACAGTTCTCAAAGAGGTTGCTCTCCACTTCTGGATGCTGATGTTTTGTCTGCTGAAAAATTGACTTTTCTGGTCACTGGTAAAATACATTTGGAAAGATATGGAGCATCTGTTCATAACTTGTCAAGCAGATGGAGTCAACTAAGTGAAAAAGCATTTTTATGCCCATAGCCCCTTTAAAGCATTGCCTTCCAGCTGCTTCTTTCTTTAGAAAGGGTGTCTTGCAGATGACATACTGAGTTAACTGGAGTTTCTTTTGGTAAGTCCAAATGCCTGCAATCAGATGATGAATTAACTACAATACTGAGTCTGGATGGAATAATCTGAATAATTTTCTATAATGCCTAAGCAGACTTAATTGCACGAGTCAGATCACTGTATTTTGTGCAGAGGAAAACTGAGTTTTCCAGTTGAATGAAGTGCCTTAGATATGCCCCTGAAGTAGTAAGTGAACAGGAAGATACAATTTAGGCATACAGAAAAATTTTGACAGAGTTTGTCACAGAAGACATTCATGTAATAGGAGAAGTACTTATAGGGCGAAAGGCAGTGGTGCATAATTATTTGGCAACTGGCTGAAAGATGCAAGTAGGAATTTCTATTGGGAATTTTCATAGTTCAAATGTTGCAGCGTATTTGTTCCTGATGATTTGTTTGATCACTTTGCCTGGGTCAATGAAATTAAGTCTGACCATAAAGGTAAAAACCATGGACCTTATTGTCAGTTAATAGGATTGTTTATCTGGAGGAGTAGTAAGTTAGGTATTTAGAATGTTGAAATACTTCTTCTGAGATCAGAGATGGCCAACTAAACTGAGAGGCAATGTATTTTTTAAAATAGTAAGTAACCCTCTAAATAAAATGTAACTACCTGCAGTTAGCAGAGCCTGTGAAAGAAGACCAAGTTTCAGCGTGCAGGAATACTTGCCCTCACTTACTTTGGTGAAGGGACTCCTTTAGGTCTGGTAGGCTGTTGCTGGTCCTGCAGTGTGCAGGGCAGCCCTGCCTGCTGATGCTGGGGGTGCATTGCACGATGTGAAGTCAGTGCGGTCTGACAGCTACTTTGCCTTCAGAGACAGGTTCTGCTCTCTGCAGACCTCGATCCAGGTGTTCCTCTTCTGCAGCAGGGCAGATATCTTACAGCACTGCTAGCCTGGAGAAGGCTCAGAGTCTTAAAGAGAAGATTTGGGCTGTGTATTTGAGTGTATCTTTAAAGATGGACTGGTGTTCAGGTGGTCTCTGTGGCTAGGTCAGTTCTGTGCTAACGCTCACTTGCCTGGTTTTGGGAGAGAATACGCCCAAAAGCAGTCTGTTAAAAAGCAGAGGTGCTGTCAAACGAAACTGGGAGAAACTTGTTTGTGATTTCATATTCTTGTAGTAAACTGAGTTTGCGTAGTTGCAAAAGCAGAAGTCTCTTTGTCTTTCTTGTTTTATCTCCCACTGCTGCATACAGTAAATGCTCTTTCTGCCTTGCTGGTGGTTGCACACTTCCTCAGCTTTACAACCAATCTGTATGAAGGAGAATTTTATTTGTCATCTTCTAAAGTCTAACTCTCCTCTCTATCCACCTACCTTTGAATGTAAATGTAGTGTATATAAAATGATTGCAGACAGGCAACCAACTATTCTTCTGAGTCGGGCAAATAAGGACTTTAAAAGTATTTTATGTAAAATCTGAGCTATGACTAAAATATTTCTTTCTCTACCACTTTTCCTTCTTAAGTCTTCAGCTTTGCCATCTGCACTCTCACTAGGGGCTGGGATTTGGCTGTGTGTGAAGTAGGGTAAGACAGCTGAAAAATTGTTCTAGGAAAAATTGTTACTAAAGGTGTTCTACGTTTGAATGGTAAGTGCTGAAAAGGAAGCACTTCCCTGCTTCCTCCTTTAGTGACTGTATCATGACTGCTGCTATTTTCCTGTGCTTTATGTTTACCTTCAGGTAGATTCTGCTACTACTAGAGCAAAACTTGCACTTCTTGCATTTACATTTATAAGTCAAATGTCTTTCCTTTTCGTATGTTCAGAAACTCCTTAATAGTCACTGTTGAGTAAACTGGGCTCAGCCTTTTAAACATTCTCTGTCCTGCCTTTTTAGCCTGAGTTTGAAGAAACGTGTGTATGGGCTTTTTCTTCCCCATGAGGACGATGTGAGCCAAACTGCTCTGTAGCCGAATTCCATTGTCTCCTTTTTGGCAATTGCACAGAATGGCTTATGCTATGTGGAGTTTGGTGCAATTCCGCTGGAATTTGCTGGAGTTGCACTGATTTATACCTGGTGTGAATCTCATCTTTCCAAAATATTACTGATGCAACAGAAATGCAGAGCTGAAAATTCCTCAACTCAGAAGCAAAGTGTTCTTCCTTTTGTTTTGCAGTAAGTTAATATTGCTATCCCTGAATCTTTATCACTAACTTTAGTTTTTATTATCAGCCGGAAGAAGTTGAAATACTTTCAAGAGTATCAAAATAAGATTATTATTCAGTAGTTTCTGGTAGAGTGGAATCCCTGAAACCTTGTTATGACTATTTTAGAAGCCACCAGAGCACCTATCTCAAATTGATAGGCTGCAAAACTAAACTTTCCCATTACTGGAATAGATGTTAGTATTCCTATGCTTCTGGTGGCAGTTTTTCAGCAGAGGCTCAGAAGGGATGGTAGTTGGAAGTACTCTCTTCTGATTGGAACATAAATGGGAAGAGCCTTCGGTTTGTTTGGGGTTGTTTTGTTTGGGTTGTTTTGTTGGGGTTTTTTGGTGGTCGTGTCACCCAGGCCTTGACTACATGATAGAAACATTATGTTTTTTACAAGTATGAATCTCCCCATTTTGAGATGGTGCATCTCTTTTTCCTGCAAGCATCCAGGCAATCCATAATCTTGGACTAGAAGGATACTCATGACTAAGAAAGAAGTCAGTTACCCAGTAACAAACTTTTCATTTCAATTTTACGTGATGTCATTCACTTCCTTCTTCAAATCTTAGTTCTGTGTCCTTAGGCAGCTAAGTTTCACACCTAAAGGCTGTTCTGCTACAGCAGTTGAGCTAATTCCTGTACGTGTTAGGCCTTGCAGTCAAAGAACTGCAACAGAGGATATGCCATGCAAAGTAGGTATTTGTAACTGTCCCCAAAATGAACATTACTACATTCTAAGGGTACATTTACCTTTACAAGATTCCCTGCCTCATAAAGAGCCTGGATTTTTTCATATATGATGGGGAGAGAAAGCAAAGTGAGGGACTGTGAAGGTAGTGGGGGAATCTGTTGGAGAGACACATCTGTAAAAGAGCCAATATTGTTAATGGAAACAGCTTCAGGTCTTGCAGGCTGGTGGGATACCTTCCTCAGAGCTTGGCAGCCAGCCTGTTGTACTAAGATGTGCTATGCAGTTCTAAAAGCAAGGATCCACTTTATTTTCATGCAACTGTTTTCTTATCAGCAGCTAAATAAATTAGATCTAGATGTGTGGCTTCTAGGATTCTGTGTGTTGTGAGTTAAATTTGCTGCTGCAGCCAGTGTAGTTCATTGTAAGTTCAGTATGTTACTGAATATTTATGAATGAATATTTTTTGTGTTTTACAATGACATTTAGCAATACATTACAGCTAGAGCCAAATAAAATAAAACCTCTTACAGAAAGAGCAGACTTGGGGGAATATATCTCATCAGATTCTTGCTTTTCCTTGACAGATAGTTTGGGGACCTGTTCTGGAGCTTTATAAATTACTTGTTTGTGAATCTGGCATAAAATCCTGGCCTTGCTGAAGCTAATGAGTGTTTTACTGCTGAGTCTAGCAGTGGTAACACTGGAATTCTTGCTTCTACCCTCCTGTCCTTCTCGATTCCTGATGTGTGGGAGGTGCAGGGATGCAGACAGTGAGAAGACAGGTCTTTTCCCTTCAGCTCAAGAAGTGACTGCATGGGAGGATTTTTGGAGCTGGGATTTCTGTAGAGAATAAACTTTTTTCCATATCCTCTGCTCCCTGTTCTGTTTCCATAACTCTCTGTCCCACCTCCCATGCACTCTGTCTCTCTGAGATTTTCTGTGGAGAGCAGGGAAAGAAAACCTTGGAGGAAAGATTGCTGGCTATTAGCTGAAGCAGGTTCTGCCTTAAATGTTTACATTTGCTGAAGGAAGGAAGGAAGACTGTTTAGATTTGCCTGCTCTTTAAGGGTCTGGACAATCTTTGCATTTACTTTTCGGTATCAATAAAGTAAAACCTGACACAGAGGTTTTAAACTTGACCCTCCTGCAGTGTTCTAGCCCAGTGCTGACCAATCTGTTTTAGCTCTCTATGGTAAGATTGTTTTCTTTGCTACTTTGCAGTTTTCAAGCTGATCCAAAGGGCTTACTCACCTACATTCTTGTTTTGGGCTTGGAATACTTTTGATAATTTTTTTTTTCTGTTTAATTCTCTAAAGTCAAGCTTACTGATTTTCTTTGACCTCACAGGTTCTGTCCTGCCCTTCTCCATTGGTGCAATAAATTGTTTTAATTTTCTGGAAAATGTTTTTACTGAGATCTTTATATTTGTAATGGCTCTTTTCAGGCTAAGGTAGAAATGAATAGCATATGGCTATTGTGAGAATAAAATATTAATTTTGGCAAATTTAGTCAATTCACCGTGGGTGTTCTTAGCCTTTAAAACAAAATTATCGCATATTTGGCACAACTGTCAAGTGCCTGGGTTTTGACTCTGAGCCTTAATCACCAAACGAAGAGAGCAATGTATTATTAACATGTTAGGAAGAGACAGTAGCTATGACTGTGTGAGCCGAGGGTGGGTGTTCTACATGGCAGCTACATGGTAGGAAAGAGGACAGACTGCAGTTCGGACAGTCTGCAGCAATTAATGTATTCAGAATGGGCTGGTCTCCGTGGTATGTTTGAATCAAGCATGCCAGAACAATGAGTCTGAATTCTAAACCAAAAAAATTTGCAGATGATGTTTGATGCCATCCTGAATATTCCAGTGTATCTTGGTCCTTTGTTACCATGAAATCTCAAGGAAAAAGATATTTATGCATTGAAAAGCAGCAGAGGAATATCAGTTGGTTCATTAGAGACCCTCTGATCATAAATACCTGCATAACACAGCATCTAATGGGCAAAGCTGTGTGACAGCAGCATAGGCAGTATCACTTACAACTTCATTGTACACAGTGCTGACAGCTCCTGCAGAATTCTCTCCTTGGGAAATGAGGAAAGTCAGGGTTACATAGGAGGGCATTTGAGCTTTTTTTTTAACTGCATGGACACATTCGAGTCACCTTCATTAATTTCTGAGTACTTCACCCTTAGTCTGACTGCAGTCCAGAATGACATTTGCATTTCAGATGGCATATTGTGACCCAGTGGTGTTATTGATGATGAATCTCATTTTCATGAGCATTAACAAAGCAGGGCTTCATAAAGTATGTCAGTGCCTCTGTGCTTCACTGGAGCATGATCTTCTGTAGCTGATGGAAAATTCAGGGCTGGAGACAGGGCCATTTCCCTCTTGGTGTATACAATATGGTCTTAAAGTTAAATCTGCTCTAAGATCCTACATGTCCTTCTGAAGGGTCTGATGACTCTGTTAAAGGAGACCCCAAAACTGGGACAGATCCCTATGACACCATCACTGTTAGGGAGCTGGCTGGTGCTGTCAATTATGGATTCATGAACTGCCTTTGGCATTAGTGTTTAAAAGCTGTGGAGCCAGCCTTGTAGATTTGGACATCTTCTGCAGATAATGGAGAATTTGTGAGGGAGCACTAAATGAATATTTCCTCAAATATTAACATTTTTATTTACATGAAACCTAGTTTTTGAAAAATTTTAATACTTTCTATGAATACGTGGGAAATTGTACGATATTCTTGAGTTCTACTTTTAACACAGCAAATCTCATGTGTGTATTTGCATGTAGGTCTGTGTGGACAGACATTGGGTGAGAGTCAGATTGCCCAAAGGGAGAGCAAGTTTCAGTTACCCTGTTTGTGATTTCTGCTCCCTGTCTGGACTGCTATTTGGAAGCAGTCTGACTGTATTACTGGCTCCTAGAGGAAAACATTGTCTTCTGTTGTCTCTCACATGCTAAGCAAATACAAACCAAAAAAGAGAAAAGGAGAGGAAAAAGGATGGGGAATGGAAGAGGAAAAGTCCATTTCTTAAACAAGATTTTGATCATAAACTAGCATTTTTCTGGAAACCACTACCAGAACATATGTTACGTTGTAACTTGAAGATATTTTGATAATGTGCAAAATGCTTTTCAAAACCTTTGAGTAAGGCATTTTGAGATTGAACCAGTTAACTACTACCACCAAACATTTCTCATTGGTTTGTGGCGCTGTTTAAAGGATCCATGAGGTTCTCACTTTTTTTTTTCAAGGCCTTGTTCAAGACTGGAAATACTGGAAAGTATCTGGGAAGTGACTTGAAGCAATGGTTTTGTATCAAGCTTTGTTCAATTGTGTTAAAGTTGTGTAATGAGATTACTGGCAAAGCAGAATAATGAATTATGAATAGAACTTAAATGACTGTCTGTCTCATGTTCTGAAATAGCTTCAGTCCAGGAGTCAGGACTGATCTGGGGTTGTGAGCCGGTGATTTTGTTTGTAACAAGGGCATAAGCTTCCTGCAGGTGATTGAACTGTGGCAGCATCCTACTATACCAGAAATGGGACTCTTGAACAAAGTGCTGTATAACAGTATTTTGGTATATCCCCTGTATTTTGATACATCTGATAGACTCATTTATTCTTCCAAGCTCAGTCCTCAACTTCCAGTTTGTAAGTAAGAGCATTGATCAGGGCAGGAATGCCAGTGTATGTAACCTTGAACTTGATTCTTCCAAGTCCTGGGGCTGTGATCCACAGACCCCCTCCTTCCCCTGGAGTGTGTCTGTGGGATGGCTGGGCCCTCCTGCTGCTCTCTGCACACTGCAGGCTGTGTTTGGGATGTGTCCCTACCCTGCTCCTTCTGCCAGGGCTACAGGGCAGAGCTAAACACGGGGCTTAACATGATCACTGGCATCTGCCTGCTTCTTTATGACAGTTCACAATGGAAAATTCATTTTCTTTTTTAAGCTGTAGCATTTTATGAAAGAACATGGGATGATTTTTTTTATTTTTTTTTTTTTTTTGCTTGAGTGATGATTTCACAAGGTTTCTATGTTAGCTCTATTCTAACTTGAGTATTTTTAAGGCTAACACAAAAGCTTCATAAAGGGTTGCTTGTAGAACAGTTTGAAAAATTTAGAAACATGTCTTCATGCATTTTGGTTCATGTGTATGCATGCAGACATTTGGTTTCTTTCAGAAACTGGAAGATGTGACTTTTTTCTTTTCTCTCTCTTTTTTCTCCCTTTTTTCCTCCTTTTTTTCCATTCTTTTTTCTTTCTTTTTTTTTCTTTTTAGAAAATAATCAGGATGCACTTTCTAGACCTGGTGTCAGTAACTTTCCCTCTGATCATGACAGCTAGAATTGGAGCCCTCTTTAATTTGGAGTGTTTTTAATACTGCTCTAAGCTCCTGATTAATGTTACAGGAGGTTGGTTGAGAGTAAATTGAGATGCTCTCTCCTGCAGGATTTAAATGTGCTGTTTCTATTGCCACATCCTGCTGATATAGTGGTTAAGGATTAAACTGAAGATCTAATTTGATGTAGGGTCTAATTATAAGCCTAGGAGCCTTAAAAGCATATATTGCATTTATTATTCATTCAGTGTGTTTTTGAGGTACTGTAGTAATTATTTATGGTTTAATGGAAATGTTGGCTAACTTGTATGTATTATAAACTCCTTTCCCCCTACCCCTGTGATCAATAAAGCCTGGTTTGGATTATTATTTTTTTAAAACAGAAAACGTAACTTTGGAAACCATGAAAATTACTGCAGTTTCCTTTTGATGAGAGCATAGTCTGTGCTTGCAAAAGAACCAATATTGCCATCTAGTGGGAATGAAGATTTTCACCTGTCATGCTCCTCCCTCTAGATGCCTGTTATCTAGAGTTCTCTTGGAGGCACCACATATGTTTCTAATGAAGGTGCAGAAGTTCTTTTTCCCCTAACTATGGAGAAAGCCTCGCTGTTTTATTGCTGAAGTTACTCTTGCATGTATTCCTGGAAAATCAGCTATATTTTGCAGGTGTATAGATCCAAATGTCGTTCTTTCCAAGACTGCTTTCTAAAGTACACTGTCAAAAGAAGCACAGGATAGTGTTTCTGTGCTATGATCTGACTGGGTGATGTTAATTTTTCAGTGCCTCTGCAACATGTGAATGAATTTAAGCCTTTGAACATGCCAATTTTCTAACCTGTGATGACTATCAGAAAAATACATATTTTTCAAGTCTTTGTGCAGAACATACATTGAAAGTGTTCTAGTATACATGTGCAAAATCATACTGAAAATGTTCAGTGAAACAGAACAGCAAGTAGGATTTGGCTGAAGCCTTGGGATAAAGTGATTTTCAGAAAGTTTTTTCTCCCTTTCCCCTCTTTGTTTCAGATCAGGGCCCACTAGAGGCCCGTAGAGATGGAGATAGGATGACACCTCATTAAATTAATTTTTTTGTCGCTTTGTAACACTGTGTTCAGCTTTTGTTGCCTTGTTGCACCTTTTCTTCTGAAACTGCAGCTGGCTAGAATCGGCTAAGTAGCAGGGTTTTTTCAAGGATTTAATCATAGCGTTTAATTAATCTCCCTGCTTTAGTCATCAGTCTGCAGCTTAGCAATGCAGGGTCCTAAGCACCTCAGCATTAGTTCTAAGTGCATCTTAGTGATGGCTTTAGTAAATTCTCATGCCCAGTCTCTGTGGTTTTGAATCAAAGCGCTAAAAGAGAAATCACTAACACAGCTCTACCTTGTTCTGCTTGAAAAGCACAGGACATTTAGCAGTGATAGTTATGACAGTGTCACTGTTACAACTCTTTCTTCTCTTTCTGTTTTCCCAGTCCTCCAGCAATGAACTGAATTCTATCTAGAGTGCTTTACACATCTCTTGTCAAGCAAATTGCTACCTGCCTTTCAGAAAACATATATGATCCAGAAAAGGGGCCAATGCATGTGTTTTCATCACATTCAATACTCTTGACTCATAAGAATCTTTCTCAGCTTGAGGATATTAGTCTGTGTTTCATCAATGGCAATTGGTATTGCAAAGCTGTTTTTGTGTTCAGTGCTGCATCACTGCTGAAGCCCTGTCTTACTGTTTGTAACTGTGTGAGGCATGTGTTGCATAATTTGTGAAGGCCAGGGTTGTGGATGGAGAGAATTTCTAAGTTCTACGTATTGAGTTGGCTCGGGATCAATGTCTGGGATCCAACCTGCTCATAAGAAGAACTGGGTGATGTTTGCTTCCTTTATTGGAACAGGACTTCAAAGCAATTGGGAGATATTTATTACAGGTCCATGCTTATATTTTTTGGTCCATGAACCATGTGATGGTACTGTTCACATTTTACTTTTACTGTGCAAAAGGTAAAACTAAGAGAAAATTTGGACTAGGATCTGGTATCCATAATCAGTGCAAGAGAGGAGTAATAAGGGGAAGGCTGGCATACAAGTGGTGGAGCAGACAAAGTAAATGACTGCCTCAGTATTGGATCCTGGTGAAAACTGTGTGGTCATCACCCTTTGGCTTAATCTGTTTAGGTGACATGCAGGGTTCAGGTGTCCATCATTTTCAGTTTGTTTCTCTAGCCCTGCAGAATCAGGCTGTCCTGCAGCTGGGAATGAAACCCTGGTTCAACAAAGCACTCCCCTACCCCACTTAAAATCCCTCTTGCACCTTCAAAATCTCTGTTTAAACTCCATAACCTTGAGGCTTCTCACAGGCTTTGTGTCTTTTCATAATGAGCCTAGACCCTTCATATTGTTTCTTTGGGTAACTTTCCCAGTGTTTCCTGTCAGTTTATTTCTTGTAGGCTGTACCTTCTGCTGGACAAAGACTGTGAAGGCTGTATCTTGTTTACTGTCAGATGTCATCCAGCCTTGATTGATGATGATGTGCTTTAGTCTGGGTGATCACATTGGTTTATATTTCAGAAGTAATACTACTGCTGGAAACAGATTTTTCTTCTCATAGCAATGTTTCTGAAGTATTTTCATGGTTTCTAAACCATCTTCTCCTAATCTTGGTGTCTTTCCTAGTACAAATATTTAAATGCTAAATAATGTATTTAATTTTAATTCCCTGCAACCAAGAGAAGAAAAGAACAAAGCTGATAAGGAGTGTGAAAAAAATTAGCCAGCAGCCAATGGTCTTTGTTAAAGTAAATAATTTTTAAGGAGATAAAAGGTAATTAGAATTAATCAGCAAGTGTTGATACATTATTATGACAGAGAGCTGACAGAAATACTTGCAATTTTCAGATTTTATTATAATTTGGAGAATAAGAATAAAAGTGTTTTGAATTTTTAAAAATTTCTTTTATTTATATTATCTGATTCTTCCTGTTTTTCTATGTGGAAAATATTTTGATTGCATTTCCATAAGTATGTATTTTATTCAGTTTGCCATATTTTTCATTGTTAGCATCTTTTAAAAAGACCTTTTTTTTTTAATTAGAACTGTATGAAAGAGAAGAATTGGCTTGATAAAAGGAGGAGTAGTTCTTCAATCCCTATTTCAAATCTCTTTGAATTTCTAAGGTGCTATTCCCCCCCAAAATTGGCAAATATTTATGGATATGTCGTAGCAACAATAATTTCTGTCTGCCCTCCTTGCTCTTCTTTCTCAAAGAGAACACAGGTGTCCTGAAGTTAGTACCTTGTTATTCTAAAGCCTGGAAAAGAACATTATTTAGAGAGAACAAAATTAAGCTGAGACCATCTGCCCAACTTTTCCTTTTAATTTTCCTGCAGATTTTCCAATTCATCCTACACTCTATGCTTTTAGAGCTGCACTGCTAACGTTACTTGAGCTTGGTTGGCTTTTTTTAAAAAAGAGAATTTGCATATGCAAATAAATATACTTGAAGTTATTTTAAGGGATATGTAATACTGTTATTATTGCTATTCTCAATAAGCCTGAGAATAGCAGGGTACTAGGGTGTTTTTCCTATTCATAACCTCTTTACCAGGGTGAATGTTGTGTTGTCAAGAACTTAGGAACATCTGCTACTCAAATAGTCTCATTTCCTCTTATCTGCTACTAAAAATTGAGATGAGGGACATTTTTTTTCTGTTTCTTGGTAGTGTGGTTTTGCTTGACCCCAAAGTACCATTTTTTTTGATTCAAGGTGGAAATAGGATTGCGTTTCCCTTTTAATTACCTTATTTTATGGCTCAAAAAACTAAGACCTTGATTTCTTGAGCATGTATTTTGCAGGTCTATTAGCTATTTAAAGATCCTCCCTCCCTCTTTCTTTTTGAAATTTGTCTTCCCTGATTATTGCTCCATAGCTCATTACTATTCATACAGAGCTATCCTCTTGCTGCTCCTTGTATGTCTGCAAGGACACACATTAGATAGCTAAGACAGCAACTGAACGATCTGAATAATAATGTGAAATACAAGATCTAGAAATAAGCCAAATAAACAGGAAAAATTACTGCAGCTTTGGAATGGCTAATTATATTGCACTTCATGTATTTTATGGTACATCCTATTTGATATCTAATTATAAGTACATTTCCTATGCAATCTTCTTAATTTCTCAGGACCTTGTTCTGTCACCCGTACTCTCAGTGAATCGTTCCCTTAAGTGGTAGCTCTTGGCTGTTGTCTGGGGCAGAAGGGAGCACCAATCAGCTGTGCTGCACATTGTCAGCTATGTTATGTACGAGCCAGTCTGGCCTGGATGATCTGCACGGCCTTTAAAAACATCCATCACCTTGCTTGCTGACACTGGAATGTTCGATTTCAGAAGGAAATGTGGGAGGCACTGAACTCCTCTGGCTTTCACTGTAATTTCTGCACGAGTTCAGTGAGACATTGGTGCTCCTACTGCTGCACGTGTCACGTTGCCCATTTATTTTCTTTTGGCAAGGTCCATCAGTTGAGCGCTTTAGGCTATCACAGGGGCTACCTTCCACTTATCATGTAAGTGGATTTTCACTGATGAACCTGAAAGTGAGAGATAAAAATCTAAATTAAAACATGTCCTGGGTCTGTCATGATCATCTCTGTAAAGGAGCTTGAGAGCCATGCTGTGTGCCAAGGAATGACTCCAGAGAACACCTGGGATGCAGAAATAGTACAACAGAGAACACTCCTCTTTTATTACAGGAGAGGAACTTTTAAGGATGGCTGAAAATTTATCTCTTGGCAATAATTAGTAAACCATAGAGAAGTCTGCACTTAGCTTCCTGCATGGAGATGTAATTTTAGTATAACTACCAGGAAAATCTGCACTACTGGCTTTTGATCCAGGCAGTTTTGTAGGCTGGAGAATAGCTGTTGAAACTGCGAGAAAAGAAAGAAAAATTATCTCAGGTCAGTGCTGAATTGTTTTGGAAAAAACAGGAAGCAGGTTATGCAACTTTAAACCTAGTATTTACTGTACATTTGTGTATTTCTGGGTTTGTGCTGTTTGGTAAAATATGATGCATTTGAAGTTTCCTTCCACATTTCTTCAAACGTGTGTTGCCAAGTTAGCCTATTTCCCACAAGGAAAAAAAATTGGATATCAGGGAACATTCCCTATATTAAGGGTTTTGCTATGAGTAGATTCCACTATGACATTAAATTCTGGAATTACAAAAATCTGTATATTATAGCTAGCATATATATATATATATGAGATATATATAAATAATTGCTTTCTGAAATAGTAATCCTGTTCCTCTTCCGTTTCCTTTTAGTGAAAATTTATGAGCTCACACTTCTCTTTTATTTGTGAGCTGCTCACATATTTTCTGAGATTGCCCAGGGATAATTAAATTTAAGCAACAAGATCTGTATACTATAGCTAGCATGATATTTCTCTCCTAATGACTATTCCTTTTCACTTTGTAATTTGCAGAAACTTTCAGTCTTTGTCTTGTTACTTAAATATCACTATCTTCAACCAAAAAGTGACTCCACCCTATGTATCCTGTAATCTCTTACAATTTCTTCTTGAATCTCAGAATATTCCATCAGTGGGAGGTCAGGGAATGTGTTTTCCAAGATATGAGAACAATGATGACTGAAATATGCATTAATAATGAATTACTGAAGGCTGGATGCATATCCATCAATGGAGAGAACTTCCAAAAGCCAGAGCTAGCAGGAACCTCAAGAACCAAGTGCTGGCATCAGGAAAGTTCTGGGGGAGTCAGCCTGAAACTTGGCTCCCTTCTCTCAATTCTAAAATTTATACTGATCCTAGAGTCTTAAGGAGTAAATGTTGGCCACAATCTGTAGTGTTGTGAATGGCATTCCTTTTGATAGGTGATTTGAAGTGTCTTTGGCAAGCCAGGACTGTCATTCTAAATATTGGTTGTGTGTGCACGTTTGGTGGTTTGCTTGTTATTTTGGCCTTGGCTTCTGAAGCCTGTTACATTGCAACATCTGTCAGTAAATATCCCGAAACATAAGAGGAAGCCTGCCTTTATGTAGTTAAATGGCATTCATTTTAATTCAACTGCAAAATAAGGAGAGTGGTCTGTGTTCCATTATGCATTTTGAAAGTTGCAAAGTTGTTCTGGAGCTTTCAAGGGGGTCCTGAATTTTAACAGTGTTATCAAAGGTAACTAACCTTATCCATTTTCAGGGCTTTACTCCAGGTGAATTAAACGCTTTTCATCCTGATCCCTTGTGTTATTTGCAGTTGAAGTTAAGATGGTTGAACTACAATACTAGCTGTAAACTGGATTTTCTGCTGATTTGGTTCTTCAGGAGTGGAATTTAAATCTTGGTTATAAATATTTGATTAAAAGAAACAAAACTCTTGAAATGTGTCTGGTATTCTTAATGTGGAATTGTTGTCCATATAAAGGTAAAAAATGAACGTGAGCAAACCTATTACTGAAAGATCATTTTTCAAGTACTCTCAAGATTACTTTCAAGTGTACCTAATAATTCTGCATCAATAAATAATTACATGCAGGTTTTAATTAAGCAGCTTCTTTTTCTGGTGCGTGTACTGTGGTGTTCCATCTTGGATGGGCCACCGTTCAGAATCAGACCCAAAGAATCCCCACAGACACCATAGACTTCACAGATATCCATCAGTCTTCACAGTGCTGTTTTGGAGAAAGTACTCCAAATTCCCCCTGTCTGGCTTGGTTCTTCTGTATCTCAGAGAAAAAGTGGAAAATGCCTGCCAGCTGTTTTCCCTTCCATCCACTCCTACACATTGTGAAGGTTGTTTCTGGAACTATTTCAACAAGTTTATACATACAGCTTTCTACTAGATGGGATCAATAATTCCTATAATAACAGCTGAATCCTCTTATCATCTCAGGTCATTCTGGGAAATTGTTACATTATCAAAAAAGCCTGATTCTGCAGAATTTGCAAAAATAATTTGCCTTGGTGTTCTTGGTATGTTTGTCATGGTGTCATGAATAGTATATCCACAGGTTCTTATTTCCAGAAGGTATTTAATGAGAGTATCATATAGTTTGTAAATATATCTAAATTAAATGAAAATCATGCAGAAACTTACAGAAGTCTCAACTCCAAAGAATTATTCATTTCAGTGGTGTTTTCAAGTATAAGCATTCAGAGCAAGAGCTGAATTCACCAAAACAGGATGTGTTAAGATCCCATAGGCTGCAAGCTTGCAAAGCAGCTTTCCAATAGTTCCTGCCAGGTATCACCAGTAGCCTTGGTACCCTTTGTAGGTAGCCTTTGGCTGAGCAAACACCACTGTGGCCCTGGGTACTCCCTTCTGCCCTTCTGCCTCCCCCTCCAGCCCTCCACTGCTTCCTGCAGGCAGCGCCTCTCTGCAAACCCTCTGTGCCGTGCAGCTGCTGCGCCTCCACCACGGCAAATGTGATTACCTCAGTGGAGAACGCCTTTTAGGGAGCACTGCTATTGATTCCAGAATAATGGTCCTTTCATCTTTCACTTATTTTTCAGCTTGCAGCGATTGGCTTTCCCTTATTATTGCTCCCATGGACCTATTTCAAAACCAGCACAATATTTGTAGTTCAGCAGAAATAAATGGCAAGGAGCATCCTCTGTCTCTTCTATGAATAATGAAGCAGCAAGGGAAGGATTTGGTCTATAACATAAGTAAATATATTGATGGGACAGACAGGAAGGAATGAAACACTTGTGATTCTATGTAAACTGTCTTAATTCTGTGAAAGACATTTTTTTAAAAGTAGTTGAAGGCAGATTTTTGAGTAACTATTGGGAAAAATGTTGTAGGGGTTGTAAATTAAGCATTGCTTCAATTTGCAGGATGTAAATAACAAGACAGACATATAATCTCACAGATTATTTTTGTGGCTTTTCTACACCTCCCAGAAATATGCTGGGGGAGCTGTTTCTGTCACTGGCCATAGAACTTCTTGGGCTCATAAGTTCTGAGCACAAGAGCCCTGAAGCTCTGTGCTTTCAGGTATATGGTCCTTTCCCACTGACAAGTAACTTTCTTGAAGACTTTGCCCTAAGAGAACTTCTTCCTGCCCACCAGCAAGCAGCTTTCTGCTTCATCTCACCAGCTCTGATTTGTATTGTTGCTCAACTAGTTGTAGACCAAATACCCTTCAACTTTTTCATCACAAAATGACTTTCTGACCTGAGTACCTTTTACTCTCTTCTTATTTTCAGTAGCCATCCTTTCACTGGTATTTTTACTGGTGCTTTTAGGTTTAGTCAAGCTATACTGCATGGGCCCTGATAACCTTAAGGTTAACCTTCACAAACAGCAGTATCTTATCTTTCCTGTGAGATTTCCAGTAAAAGTGACAAGTAGAATGTTATGAGGCTGAGTTGTGTGGAATGGCATATGCTAAGTAGGATCTGAAACAGGACCATCAGTATTTCCCATGGGTGCTCACTAACAGGGTAGTGAGAACCGTGTTTTCTTATCAGTGGCTATGTTTGATGGTTTTGAGTGGAACTCTGTCCCTCTGACAAACATCTGCCAGCTGTAAACCTGAGCTGGACACACTGTGACAGAAACCGAGCAGAGCAGGGAACTTAATACAAGACACCACTCCTCTGTAAAAGTACTAGATTGAATAGTTTTTCCCTTCCAGCTGAAGATCAGCCCAGCATTGACAATTCTGGCAATTAGAGGGACAGTGCTGTGGGGGGAGGATGGAAAAGGAATGCTGTTCTGTACTAGTGCTAAAAGCAGAGATAAGGACTTTGAATGCTGCTTATCAAGGTGGGCTTAACCCTGCCCACCTGCCTGGCAATTTGCAAAACTCCTGTTTCTTATAGACTTGGAGAACAATCTATGAACCAAGCTGGGGTAGGTGCTGCTGCAAAATTTCATGAGCTTTTGCCTGTATTCAACAGCAGCTGAAATCACTGATGTTTTGTGGGGTTAAAGTTAGGTCAGAGTTTAACCTTATAAATGAAATACTGTTAATGGTTTCTCCACATTAGATCATTTCAACATATGTATGCCATGGATATATGAGATGGACTTGAACAAGGTGGATGGAAGCAGGAATGATTTCTCTTCTGATAAGCAGTCCTGTCACCCTGAGAATGCCCAAGAGAATGCCCAACTGGGACAATTTTTCCTTTTGGTGGAGTGCAAGGAATAGTACCTCATTATGATTTCTAAGAGTGGCAATTATTGTTTGAGAAAGGTGATGCCTTTTTTTTTTTTTTAATTTGACCTTCCTGTGCCATGTGACTGGATCACAGTAAAGTGCTGGGAGCTCTGGAGATGACACTGATCCGTGGCAAAAATCTATCAGAGATTTAGAAACGAATGCAGCACAAAAGTAGGAAATATTCAGGGATTTTATTATCACAAGGTACTTCCATGTTTTATATAATTTTCTAAAGAATAACATCCTCCTATGGAATTCTTTGTGCCGTAGCAATCCATCCTGTTTTTAATCACAGGGTTCTGAGGAATAATTAATAATGTAATTTTTTATGTCCTCTAAGACATGAACTAGAAAAGCTTTCTAAACTTGCAGGTTGAAGGTTCTTTGGCAGAGTCAAACTTCTTAAGAAACTTCTGATTCTCACATAATGGGGATGGCAATTTCAAGAAGGTAATAAATAGTTTTTTAATCAAAAATGAGATGACTGCAGTTTCAACTTGTAAAGATAATGCAGAGCAGTTAGAAAGTACATGTTAATTCTGAACTGGCTGCTTTTCACTGCAGCAGGTTTTATTTACACATTCATATTGGTACATCTGTAAGTAAATTTAATTTGATTAATCTGAGAACTACTCATTTAGTGTTAGTCCAATGCTGAAAATTATGTTTGATATCACAAGCACAAAAGCATCCTGTCATCTTTCTTGTCTTTTTAGAAGTTCCCCAAGTAAGTCAGTTGTCAATATAAAAATGAGCACAGTGAAGAAGGGATTGAAGAAGAAAAACTTAGTTCCATATATAAACAAAACCCAAACAAACATGACATGTTGATTCCTGAGATGAATTAGCACTGTAGCAAGTAAAGATGAGATAATTCACTGATGGACACACACTGCTGCTGGCTGACACAGGGTTATGGTGTCTACTTCCTTTGTACTTTGGTGCTACATTTTAGCAGAGTTTATGTAGTCTCAGATGAGTTTTAATTGAGCAGGAATCAGTGGGCATTGTTGAAATAACCAGGCTTAAGTTAAGCTGCAGTTTTAAAAGTGTTTGTCCTTCTCTAGGCAGATCTTGAGTGAAATGAAAATTGGGTTGAAAAATGTTATTGTTACATAATAAGCTCTACTGGAACAGCATAACTTAGAATATTGCTGTGGCTGTAAAGCATCAAATATATATTTAAATATGTCAATTGCTGTGGCAAAAAGAAGGTACAGACATGTACTGTTTGTCATGATTGATTTACCACATGAAATCCTGAGATAATGCAGAAAAGAGTACAGAGCATCAGATAATATTATAGAAGTGTTAGCCAGTTTTAATTAAGAGGCATTCTTGATCTACTCCAGCCTTGCTTGTTTGTCTGCTCACGCTTTCAAGGAGATTGACCAGGCTCATTGTGTGGGGCTTCTAGTTATGTAGCTTTTTTCAGGTTACTTGTGTTATTGTTTCTTGCTGAGGGTGGCTCGGCCTCATAGAGCACTGAGGAGGTGAGAAGTCCTGTCCCCAGGTGCCAGCCCCTACAGCTGCTTCCAGCAATCCAACAGTAGGGCTTAACAGGACAGTGGGAGCTTCTTGCAGGGGTGGGGGCTGCTGACAAGGCTAATTGCCACCATGCACTTCATTCTTGGTGGCTGGGGGACATCAACCATGAGCAGGCACAGGCTTGGAGGTGGTGGTGCAGGCAGATGGATAAACAGGCTAGGCTGAAGTAGGTGGAGACCAATGGGCAGCGCTGTATTCAAGATGGCAAAGATCTTGGCTGGCCAAAAGAAGCTTTTGAAGAAAGAAGCCTTGACTGTGGGATATAGGTCCCTACCTGCCTCACTGAAGGCCAAGTTATCCCAAGTCTGTGGGAAGGCTCTTGGGCACTTGATGGGATTCAGCAGTGAAATCCTGTGCTTTGGCTCTTCGCAGCGTGAGACCAGTGCTTGGTGTTTGACACAGCCCTTGCTGTAGTCCCTGGGAGCAGGTTTGGGCTGAGCCGCGGCTGGGTAGGGCTTGGTGGGCTGGGGAGGTGCTGGGTGTGCTCCGGGCTGGGCTGGGCTGGGCTCGGTGGGAGCGCTGGGTGTGCTCCGGGCTGGGCTGGGCTGGGCTCGGTGGGAGCGCTGGGTGCCGGGGCCGCTGTGGAGGCTGCGGCCGGACCGCGGGCAGCCCCGCGGGGCCGGGAGGGCAGAGCCCCGGCGGGGACACCGAGAGCTGCCTCTCCGTGCACACGGTGGGAAAGGAGAGCTGGCAGCTGGCACTGTGTGTAAGAGCATTCACAGACAACTTGCACTTCTCCTCCCGTGTCTGGAGTCCGAGGCTCCCCGTGCCGTGTCAGCCTGCTGAAGGCACAGCACAGTGCAGCAGTTGGGTATTGCCGGGCCTTTCAAGGGCCCACTTGTTAGACTGAAACCAAAATGTTTGCTTTTCCGGGCTGGCATGTGGAATTGAATGTCTATTTGGACCAGTGATTTCGGAACTTTCTGTTCCACGTGTTTTCTTCTTAAATCTGATTTCTGCTCAGATGTTCATAATGGGAAGGATTAAACAAAATCGTGGGAGAGAATTAGGGATTTTAAAGTAAAACTCATTTTATTGAAAAGTTAAGCAGGTAGTATTCCATTTATACTTTTTATACTATTCTGTGTTTGCAGATTAGAACTGTTCCTATTATCTCTTTTTCATTTGCTTTGGGTGGGACAAAGTACATGAAATGAAAACTAGAAAAGCTTTCAGTTATTTTGTTTCTGGGAAGGGTAAATCTTGGATGTGTTAGTCTCATGTTGACCTTTGACAGGGCCAACAGGTTTTTGGATGGGAGTTGTAGCTGAAGTTGTTCTGTTTAGACTAATAGCAGAAATGTTTACTAAATTGTTTCTAAGTTGCTGCGGTAACACACTTAATTCTCTTTTCAAAAATAAATCCACTTTGAATTCTAACTTTTAAGTCCGATATTAAGTAATGGTACTGAAAAGTTACCAGTTTATAACTTTTTAGAAAATGACTGTCATGCAAGTTTAGACAGAAATAACCAGGAATGTTCTAAGTAATTTATTTTCATAACGAGGGGCAAGGGATAACAATTTGAATTCTTGTCATCACCAAGGTGATTTAGAAGTACATGCTACTGATGGTCAGGTTCTGATGAACTGATTACAGTTTTTTGAATCGTCTGCTGTTTTCTGTTCCATTTTGTCTTTCCATAAATTTATTTGTCAGTGAAGAAAGGAAATTTAAATGGTAACTTTTTTTTTTTCATTGAAAACAAATATAATTACAAACAATCTGACTGCCACTTGTGGCAAACAACCTTGTGTGTATGGAGAGTGTATTTGCTTCAAATGAGATAATTTTTGAGAATTTTTAAACAGATTTGCAAATAAACTTTAAATTGGATGAATTGCTGCTTTCCCCCTTAGCTTCCTACTTATGTATCTGCTTATTTATTTGAAATTTGGGAGGATAACTTTCTTCTTAATCCTCAGAATCGGCTTGTTAAGGTAACAAGATACAGACCTGTAAATTGTAAAGAATTTTGCTTGTCTTTCAAGAATAATGGATGTCATGTAATGGAATCATCACTGGAATGCATCAAAGGCAAGACCATTTTCAAAGGCCATGAGTAACCTTCTCAGAAAAGGTTTTGCTTTAAAAAGAGGGCAGAGAACGTGGAGGTAACACTCATGGCACCAGTCCAAAGGGCTATGATTTTTGTGTCATGCTCATACTCCTTTCTCCAAAAAAGCCATAGTTTTATTAACGACTGCTTTTTCTGTGTAGGTTTTTGGTGGGCTTTTTTTTGGTTGTGTTTGCAATTTTGCAGGTTTTACAAAGCTAAGTAGTTGTAATTCTGCCAGTATTTCTGACTTTAACAATGCAGAAAGCCTTTCTACCAAGTTTAATGGCAGGGAAGGTCCACGCCTTTCCAGCTTGGACCTGAAAATAATTTCTTTCTTTCTTAATTGCCTTACAAAATGGCCTGCTCCTGCAAAACCACTTTCTCACAATGTAGGTTGAATGGCTATACAGATTTGCTCCAGAAAAGATGTACAGATAGTTACATTTGGGGGGAAAAAACCCACAAAGCTTTGGGTGAAAGCTTCAGAAACACCAAGTTGACTAAAAATGTACATTTCTCAGAAAAGCAAAGTGTCCATATCACCTTGGGAGGGTGTTTGAGCGAGAGGGCCTTCCAGGCTGTGCTTGCTGATGGAGGGGGTCATGCTTCCAGCTCCACTGGGTGTTTCTGAATGTCTTATTGTATAAATTAGGAAAAGAGATGGGGAAAGCAGGTGGAAATCTCTCTGGGGGATTTTGTTTTTAACTTGCTATAATGGTTTAATAGTTAGCAGTTAGAGCTAAGCAGGTGTTTTAAGAGCTCTTATTTAACAATTATCACTCATTTCCGGGCTTCCTGTTTGTTCAGGCTGCTGGAGAACATCACAGAATCAGCCAACTGCTCTCAAAACCTCTTTTAACCCTTTGTCATCTAGTGAAGCTGGGGAAAAACCCTGTCAAAGAGCCACGTGGGTGAAGGATAAAGGACATAGCACAAAGCTCTTGTGCAAAGACTGTGGCAAATGTAAACAAAGCTCTTGCACATTTTGAAATGCATAGGAGCGTTGCATCATTGTAAAAAGACAGTATCCATATTTCATCTCTTTGATTAGTATTTTGAGTCAATTAGGGAAGGAACTTAGGGATGCCTATGGAGCTCATTTTGTGTGGTATTTTTCCTTGGTTTTTCTGTGCTTGCTTATTTTTATCCTACTCCCTTAACGTTTTCCATTACTTATTGGCCCAGGACATGACAGACACATGAGGATTTACGAAGAAGATGGCATTACTTAACCATCCTTCAAAAGGATGCTCAAAATATTCTTTGTTGTGAATCATTGTAATAAATTAGAATTTGGAAAGAAACATGAGAAAGTTGTGAAAAGTATCCTTTTGTCTTTAGCAATTGCTGTTCTGCTGATAATATGGAAGTGAGTTTTTCATCTCATCATAACTGTTGTTCCATAGATTAATACTAAATATGGGGAAAGTGTGATCTTAATCAAGATTATAAAATCAAAACACTGACAGCACTCTGGAGTTTGGTATTTGGACACATAACAAGTTGGAAGTTTCTGAGGGCTTTTTTTGGTTAGTCATGTAACAAGGCTTTATGTTAAATTGCTCACATTAATATTTACTCATAAAATGAAATCAATATCAGCAGTTATTTTCTGGTGCACGTGTGTAGTCTGTTTACTGCATATGTCTGCTTTTTCAAGCAGGGAGTCTTTAAGAAACTGTCTCAGCGTGTTCAGAAATCCTGTTGTACTTCCTTGAGAGATAAAAATGGAAAAAACTGCTTTTTAATTGCAGTGCCTCTGCAGGTTGTGGAGATGGGTAAGAAAGGACAGGCCCTTGAGTAATGAGTCATGGTGAGAGTAAGAAATCTGGGGTGTATGTGTCCATTCCTACATTTGCATGCTGCTGATGGTTGCTGGTATTCTTGCCACCTTCAGCTCTGTTCATACTGGTATAAATGAGTACTTTATCTAGTTTCCCTGAAACAAAACCTCCATCTTCCCATTGTAAGGAGACTTAAATCAGGCCAGATGTAAGCTCTGCTCAGGCAGAAAGGCTCTTGGTGAGGAAACTGTTCCCACTATCAGAAAAGCAATTGTTCTGAATGGGAGGGTGGGGAGGAGTGTGCTCTGTGTGCACACACACCCCACAGATGGTGTGCAGGGTCTGTGAGGTTACAGGGAAATGCTTTCTTTACAAACCCTCTCGTGTGCATATGTCAATGCCCCATGTTCCTTCTGTCATCTCTCCTGGTACCAGGTATCATTCAGGAAATTCTGATTGCAAGTTTAAAAGTGCTACTGAACATGATGTTACAAGCTTTCTTCAGCTGAAATCATAGAGCATTTTCATTTTACAGTTCTAACAGGCTTGAGCATGAGGCTAAGAAAGCAGTACAAATGGATAAAGCAAATTTACATTAAGCATGAAAGTAGTAAACTAGATTTGCACTCTAATATGCTATGAGTTTGGTCCTCAAAAGAGAGCAGGGAAAAAAGCCAGTGTATTGTGTTCTGGTTTGAGTAACTTTTGGTTTCCTGGTGAGAAATGTATAATAATTTCTGTTTCCTTTTAAGATAAAGTACATATTCTACATATTTTTTTCTCTCCCATATTTCCTGTTTGTTTTCTCATCCCATGACTAAAATCAAAATCCACTAACTCATCAGTGGGAGTTAATAAATCCTTACACTGAAAAACTGAGGAAACAAAGCAACAGAAACTTGTGAATGATTTCCAAGGAAAGGAACAAAAGTGTTTACTTGCAATGCCAAACCAGATTGTTATTCCTTGAAGTCCCCCAGGATAGGAGGTGGGTCTTTTATCCTGGAGCTGCTGTATGGGCTCAGAGTTCTCACAGACACCCTTCAAAAGTACTGCTGCTGAAATAACAATTCATTTCTCATGTTGAGAGCCTACATTGTCTTGCAATGGTTTGCTGGAGCCACTCTCCTGAGCTGCAAGGGCTGTTGGCAGCAGAATTGGACTTGGTACTGCAAACATCTGATTCAGCTTATGACAAGGTCAATATTCCTGGCCCAGGTACTCAGTGCTGGTTTGCATTTATTTTATTTCAAAGGTGTGTTGAGGATTTGGAGGCATAATCCAGGAGATTTTGAGTGCTTGATTCCTCAAGTTATGTTTTGGAAATCTAGCCTCAGCTAATTTCAAGTGAAAGCTGTCCAAATGTAGATAAATCACTTGGAGGGTTGATTCTTATGGATGACAATATTTTTATTTTTCTTTATCCAAACATGCTAGTAGTTGAGAGGTTGCATGAGTAGCATATTAGGTACTGTCTTCTGATATAATGGTCTTAAATTAAGTTTTTGTTTTTTCCATCTGGTGATCTACTGTGTGTGTTTTGCAGCTCTTGTCATTTGGAACAGTCTTTGTCAAATATTCTGCCCCAGCAACTCTTCAGCTAGTCTCAAATGTGACATGAGGATCTGTGTTTTATGGGGAGAAGTGGTAGTAGGAGAGAAGGTTTTGTATAATGTGGCTTTTTAAATTCCTACTTTGCTTTTCTTTTTACTACAAAGAACATACATTTCTTTGCAAAATGTTTAGATTTTTAGGATGACTATTTTGTAGAGCTGGTAATGACAGTTTGTTGCGTATAGGTAAAAAGAATGCAGTTCATATACTTGTTTACTTTTGANGGATGACTATTTCGTATAGCTGGTAATAACAATTTGTTGCGTACAGATAAAAAAAATTGCAGTTCATATACTTGTTTACTTTTGAAATAATGCTGAGAGGGTTTAGTCAGTCTGTGATAAAGGAACATGTGAAATATTTAATGGACTTGGTTGACTAGATACCTTGAGTTGATTTCTTTATAAAGAAATATTTTTCTTTATAAAGTCTGCCTCTTGTTACTTTTTTTTTCTTTTTTTAAGTTAATGCGAGACCTGGGACCATACACAGAATCACTCAGTTTGTGTGGAAACATCAGGAATTAATTCAGCATTTCAATCTGTGCTCAAATTCAGATTAATTAATGTGATGTAAGACCCCATGAGATCACCGTATGCCCAAATTAGTGCTCTTTCTCTTTCATTTATTTTTACTCCCCATGATAGTTTTGGAAGGAATTTTCTTTCTCTTTGTTGTAGTTAGCTTATAACAATATCAAAGACAAAGCATGATTATAAAATTTGCAAGATTTCCTTCCCTTTTTCTTCCTAACGCATGCTTTGAACAGAGAAGTTTCAAAACTTTCAATGTATGTGGCAACTAGAAGTGGGTGTGCATGTGATTCTGAGAGGTGGAACAATAACAGATGTTCCCAAAAGCAATAGGTAATTCCATGGCAATTCATCAAAAATGAACATGCAACCTAGGGGAAACCAGGCTTCTTGTAAAGGGAGCATTCTCAGCTCCAGGTGTGTAAATCAAAGACTTGGTGTATACCAGGCTCTATTTTGGTAGGCCAGGAAATGTAACAAGTTTTCTGTAGAAAGAATCAAATAAGATTGGTCCTGTAAAAGTTCACAGAGTATTCTTTTCATGTAATAGGAGACTCCTCGACAGCCTTCTCCTGAGGGAAGGCAAGCATTTCTTCATGTTATATGTTTTATTTCATTTTCAAGTGCCTTAGTCTTACGTCTCTTTAACAATAACATCAGAAAAAATCTTGACATCTTCCTTGAGTCTTCTGACTTGCAACACAGCCACAAAAAGTTCTTTGCCTATCTGAAACTCAGAAATAAATAGGATTGCAAAGGGGAGAGAGGCTGCAGTGCCAGCTTTTTAGTCCTACATCTGCCAAATAAGGTTCAAGCAGATTTGCATCTTAATTAGTTTCTAATGTGTTTTTAGTAGGTACATCAAGACTGAACTCTTTTTAAGAGAGGCTTAATGGATGATGTAATGTTTTCTTGTGCTAAGAGTCCGAAATTTAGAGCGACTTTTTTAATAATACTAAGCTTATAAATATTTGGTAGATTGCATAGAAATTGTGTGACGGCAAACAACAAAAATGTGCCACAACTGAAGTTGCAAAGAACAAGAAAAAAAATCTCTCAGTTTCAGGAATTTTGTGTGTTGGAAATAGGCACTTGGCTTGAGCATGGTGTTCCATATTCCTGTGTCCTTTGAAGTTCTAGGAGGTAGTATTTTTTTCCATCTGTGTTACTTATTTTCATTTGCTCATCCTGTGTCCTCCTTGAATTTGCTCTTGTGTTGGGAGAATTCTGTTGGACTTCATGAGAAGTCCTTTCTGCCCTGCGTGCAGGCTGCAAAGACAACCAGTAGCAATACTGAATGCCCAATTTATTCAGTAGGAGCTACAGTGCTGGATGCTGCCAGTGGTCTCTGAGCACTTCTGGACATGCCTTGGGTCCCAGAGGGCACTGAGCTAGTAACTGCTAAAGTTTGTGATTCAGTGTACAGAGCTACTTCTTGTAGGCATAGAAGCTAAGGGTTAGTTATTTTACCCTTAATGTTCAAGCATTTCCAAGAAGGGAGCAAAACTGAAAATAACAGCCAAGTGAGATGTTACTTCTATATGCACTTTTGAGTGTTCACTTTTGAGTGTTTGCCCCTTCTTCAGTCCTTATTCTCACATAGAATAGCAGTTTTTTCCACACTGGAAATTATTTCTGAAGATTATTCTGTGTGGGAGCTTTATTTATATTTGCCTAACTTAGAGGAGTTTTAAAAAAATCGTGTTTGTGTACAGTGTTTATAAAGTAGGAAATATAAGCTAAATCGGGATTAATTTCCATAAGCTAAAACTGGATTAATTTTTCAGATAGAGATTTGTGGACTTGAAGAGGGGTTATGCAGTTTGTACAAACCACAGTTTATATCTTAGTATCTTGCTTTCTTCAAGTAGAAAGTAGGAATCCTCTCTTCTAACCTTCTTTGCAGACTTTGTGTTAGTATGATGATTCATTTTTAGCTCTAAGGTATTTTATTGTCAGCATTTGCACAATACATGCTACTGTGGAAGGAGTAAAAGACTTGATTAAACCTTAAATTTGGAATGCCACACTCAAACTGAGGTCTGCTGAGACCTTCCTTTTTTGAGTTTTGATAAAACTAATAAAATTTAAAAGGAAAAGTATTGTGTGTTTTTTCCTGACAGATCTGAGCCTGGCAGCATTGGAACAATATTAAAGATTTTGTTGTCAGGCTTAAAATAGGACTTCATTCAGCTTTCCTGCTGTTTTGAAACCTACCCTGTGTTCTTCTGATGCTGCTTTCCAGGGATGGCTGTGTGTAGTTTGTAATAAACTTGGGGGATGAAAGTATCCATTGCATGGGCATCTTTATTTTTGTGTCATCCATTTAGTGACACTTGGTAAAGTCAGTGCACCACAAATAGTGGAATAAGAAAGAAGAAAAGCAATGGCATGCTTATAACTGTATCTGTAATGCCAGGTATTCTCAAGGAAAGTAACTCTGAGATATATAACTAGATGGTTTTTCTGTTATGTGTCTGGTTTCTCAAAGAGACTAAATGTCCTTTTCTGAAGTAAGCCAGTCTTTCATTCTGCTTTTATCGGCTGCATCTCTTTCTGTGGAGCATTTCTGTAGCAGTAGAAGTGGTCATGAGAGGGAGATAATTTAGGGGAGAGAAATAAAACACTGTGTCATGGCTCAGTTTCATTCTGTCTCTCCCAAAATATGCCTCTAGTAATGGAGCCTTAAGGTCTGAGAGATTTTTTTTTTTTTTTTTTAAACCTTTAGATGACCAGACATTATTCAGATGCTTTTTGAACTTCAGTTTTGCTAGAGCCATCTGCAAGAGAGTCAGAGTCACTGACGGCAGTCTGATACAAACTGCAGTCAGTAGGAGGTTTGGTAGTTAGGTAGGTTTAGGACAGCTCATTATCTTTGAAATATCTTTGAAGTTAAGTTGTTTTATTACTAAAGATTGATTTAGTCATCACTTCCCGACTGCAGCCAAGTAAGCCCACTGCTGTTGCTGTGTTCTTCAAAATCTTCTTTCAGTTTCAAATATCTCAAAGTTCCCTGGAAGGACCTGCTGTCTACTGAGTGACAGCTTCAGTAGCTTTCAGTTTTCCCTTCCCTGATGAAGGTTTGTGGTCACCTTGGGGTGGAGGGCAACACTGCCCTAAGTTGCCAGTGTTCCAGGGCTTGACCCTTCCCAACCGCTCTTACGCTGCCGTGGAACTCGAATATATTTAGAAATGTTTGCAGTGTGAACTCAGTGGTTATCCTGATTCATGTACAAAATAAGGGGAAGTACGAGGAGGATAAATGGCTGAGAGTAAAGCCTACAGCTTGGTTTGATGTGTGCTCTGCTTGCTTAGCCACAGGACAGGGAAGCCACGCTTGTATTTATTTTGTATTGCCATTTTTAATTACTCCATAAATAAAACACTGTTATTGACATGGTTCAGAAATAACAGTGATTTAAAGCTCTCAGAAAATGTGATATTCAGTAATTTGGTAGAAAATAACAAATACATAGTGATAATTAAATGTAATAGATTTTATGCTTAGCTGCTGAAATATTTTGGTGTAAAAATACCTTTTCACATAACTGCTCAAGTTTCTATAAAAAGCTACCATGAAATAGGAATTCAAGAGTCATAGTAGGAGGTATCTGAAGTAGTTGTTGCTCTAATATAAGTTAATTGGACTGTGAGTCCCAGAATGATCTGCTGCTTCTTGAACTCTCAGAATTAACTGTAATTTCCAGCATGTAACTAATATAGAATCATGTTTTTAAATGTGCCTTGGTTCGTGGTTATAAAATCAAAGCCACACATTATGAAAATAATTCAGAGCGAAATATTGATTCATCCATTGTTAATTAATTTTGTACCTGAAAAAAATCCTTGAGAAATGATGGTTCTGTTGATAAAATGTCAGTTCTTCAAAATGCTGCAAACCAAGTTTTTTGTGTGTATTGTCTTTTATTCCAATATTGTTTTTTCTTGCCGAAATGCCTGTTCAGGCTTGTGAGATCCTGTGCCGGTGGAATCAGAGCACGGGTCTCTCTCCATTGTTTTTAATGCTAAAATGTTTGCTGCCACTTGTGGTTTTCACTGCTTATTTTTTAACAGAATTTGAGAGGAAGATGGAAATGTCATCCCATTTAAATGGTAACAAAATAAATTCAAGTAAACTAGTCTGGTCTTAAGTTTGCACTTTGCTGAGTCAGAGAGGTCCAGTTTCTTACTTGTTCATGCAGTGAGAACAAAGTGAAATAAAAGAGTTCCCTTGCATTGTGGTAAATCTACTGCAGCAGTCAGAAAAGCTGCCATTGTCTATGTAAAATTCTAAAATTTGCCAATTTGTACAACTGAGGAGTGAAGGGCTCAGGGGTGAGGAGCAGCAGCAGAGTGCAGTGTGGCTGCCAGGTTGTGCCTTGTGCTTGCTTGTAGAGTGTTTTGGGCTATACCTGTTTTAGAGGGTTCACTTGGATGCCTGTAGGATCCTGGCTGTCTCAGGAGTGATAGCTCTCCTCGATGCCAGAGTTCAGTGTTCACCTTTGTCCTGAAGGAGAAAAATACTGCCATTTAAGTATTTGGGAAATGCCTGGTAACGTTTCAGGTTTTACTGTTGTGACTGTTCATGGTTTTAAATTTTTTTTTTTTTTCCTTTTGAAATGATCTAAGATGAAAATGACAAGAGGCCACGGTTCTGGTTTAACCTAATTTTTATTAGGTTTTCACACAATACAAAATAAAAATTGGGTTAACCAATGATCTTAAAGAAATTTTAACAGTAAAACAACTTCTGCATTTTTTCCCCAGCAATTCTTCACGTGTATTCCTCAGGAAAATGCTGCTAAATTGCTTGTGCTTTGAACACAATTTCAAAGTTGCATAATTTCTCACTTTTATTTTTTTTTTAAGGACAGTATTAGAAAAATGACCAGATTCCTGAGAATTAGTCACATCTTCATGGCTGAATACCAAGTACTATTAGAGCCAGATTCTGAGAATGCTAACATTGTCATCCTTTCATCGTTACTGGATCCTGCTGCATCTGTAAATTCAATAGTTTACCCTTATTACCCTGCATACATGTATATATGTACATTGAATTTTTAGAGAGGAAGCCCTTTTCCTTGATGGAGGAGTAGTTTGGAAACGTGATAAATTGAAGGCACTTTTAAAGTTGGCTGCTTTGCAGAGAACAAAATCTGAAACAATCCGAAAGAGAAACTGTGTAGATTCCTGGGAAAAGTTAAAATGCAACATACTTGTCTGAGCCACAAGCAACAGATTGGACAGGGTCAGAGAATCAGGAATGGAAACTGTCCAGCTCTCTTACTCTAGAATATTACTCTGACATCATGAATGTCTATTGGATTCCGCAAAAAAATCCTTACTTAAAGGGGGGTTCCAGATGGTAAACAAGGTCATATTTGAGCACTAATTGAGCAATAATTTTCATCTCAGTTACTAGCAAGGAAAATACACTGCACTAAAAAAATGGGGAAGGGAGTAGAACAAAAAAACTCAAACCCAAGCAACCACTGCTCTCGTTTTCTTCTTCCACCTCCACTCCCCCAAACCCCCACACAAACTTTCTTCCCTAATACAGAGATAACTTTCCTGCCTCTTCTGTCCTTGAAGTCTCTGGAGTAAAGAGACTAGTACTGTCACTGTGGTCAGGCAAATCTTTGGGAAATATTTCTGTACTTTTTAAGAAAATCTAAGTATGTAGTTCCCATTTCAGATAACTTGTTGAGTTTTTCTCAGATAAGAATGCTTTGAGAGCTTTGAGAGTTTTGAAACAGACACTGATACAACCAAGTTTTGGTGATAGGGTTCTCCAAGGCAGAGATTTCTGCAAGCTGTGTGGGATAATGCTTATGAAAATTGTAGGCCAGTCATGGAGGAATGGGGAACAAGTGTATCCAAAACTTAGATACATTCCTGAGGAAGCCTGTCCTGCCTGCCTCCACCCTTCTTACAGCTGACAGATTTTTCGTGAGACTTCCCCCAGGTGTGAAATTATTCCTCCTTCTTCTGTAGGCTGCACATGGGAGGATTATGGGAGGTCGACATTTTAAAATTGAGGAAAAAAGTGTACTGAAGGCCAGATAGACCTGCTGCAAGACCTTTCTCTGCCCTCTCTGTGTGGAATTAGAATTGCAAAGTCTTACGCTGTAAACCCCAAAGGGAATTTTTTTTCGAAGTCAAATGATAAGGTTCCATGCTTTGTGGGAAGAGATAGGTGCACCAGAGCAGATTTATGTGCAGGGCTAGCAATGGGCTACACTAATGGTTGGTTACTCCTAGTGGGTTTAGTAGTTCAGATTGTTAATATGGCAGTATGCTTAGAACCTGCAAACTCCAGTGTATATAATGGTAAAAACATGAGGGCCTAATTGCACCAATGTCTTAAAGAGAGCCTGAACTTTTTAGAATTTGTACTCTAAATAAAGACTAGTAATAGAAGGTGAAATATGCACATGGAGGGTGAATATAGTTTGTTGCCCAGGGTGACCCAGCAAGTCAATAGCAGAGCTCACAGTAGGATTTCTTAAAGCATTCATATATTGGAGAGAATTCTTTACAGGGAGAGACTCCGAGCTCGCTGTTTTGCTTTAAATAAAAAGAACAATGGGAGGTTACTTAATTTGGGTATGTAAAGTACCATTAAAAAAAAAAAAAATAAGGGGCTTTTTAATCTCAAAAGGGTAAAATAAGAACTGAGGGCTATCCAGACAGATTAAAATGGGCAGCTTAGCACATATTTTCTTTCACATTGAATTGATAAACTGATGAAACCAGTTAGCAAAGGAGGTAGCAGATACTTCATCCCTAGACATTTTCAGAAAAGACTGAAAGCCTTTCTTGGAAGAGGGGTGTTAGCCTTGCTCTGCTTACTTGGTTCGATACAAGAGTAAGTGGGCAGCATGCTGTGCCTTCCATTAGCAGAACTGGATGGTTCTTATGCACTTGGAACTAAATTTTAAGAGCTAAATGAACAAGAATTATTCAGCTACCTTGAGTCAGGTTCTGGGAGTTCTATCAGGCTGTATGAAATCTAACCTGAGCTCTTGCAAAGAAATTACTCAGACTTCAATAGTGAGTGCTCTAATGTTTATAAATAAAAATAAAAAAAATTAAATTAAGAAACCACCCCCCTACCCCCCATGAGTTTGAAGGGTTTGAATTATAATATTTTTTTTTTTTCTAAGAACAAAACCGTAAATGACTCTGCGCTTCCTGTTTCCTCTTGGACTAAAAGAGGAACATCTAAATCCCTACAATATGAGAAAGATTTAGTCTCAGGGCTGATTTTTTTTTTATTATTATTTTTTTCCTAAATCCAGACAATACTGGAAAACTTTCTGGATATCTGAATAAGCGAGATTTTAAAAAGGTTTAACAGGCATCTTTCATGTCAAATTCATCTCTAACATGTGAGAACTCCACATGTAATTCTGTTGAAAGCACTGCAGTAAATGAAAATAAATGCTAAAGAAAAATGCCACCTAATGCCACATGCACCGGAACATGTTTTTTTCTTAGGGAGTTTTGAAGATATATCTATTCCTGGTGTGCCACTTCTGGCTGGTGGACTGTGCCGTCTAACTTTTCAGGAACCATAATAATAGTAGTGGCTATTTTTGCCATTTCCTTTTCTGTAATCTCTGTATCCAAGATGTTGCATTCTGGTCTATCTGTTTCATGCAATACAGGTTGCCTGGCAGCGTGTATAAAGGTATATAAAGCTACTAAATTTTATTTTACTTGGTTCTTTTTTGCATTTAAACATGGGTAGAATGAACTATACCAGTTTTCTGTTTAGCTGTTCTTTTAACAAAGGGTTTTGTAGCTGACATCCGAGGAGTCTTGGAGTTGCTCTGGGTTTGTTATGGCTAAAGCTGCAGAGGAAGTCCAAGTGAATCACAGATAATTGTAGTCCTCAGGATAGCCATTTTGTTAACAGAATTAGCTTCATTAATCTTTCTAATCTGATGATTTAACAGAGGATAAAATATCAGAGCAACACAAAAACTATGTCGGAAAAAAACCCTCAGCAGTATTAAATGGTATGTAAAGATCTTATCGTGGTACTTTCTAAACATGGGAAAAAGTAGAACCAAATAGAGAATCTCTTAATGATGTTTTCTTATAGAAATAAAATTTTTAGTTCCTCTGACAATTTTTTTAGACAGGCACATACAATGGCATTGTGGGTTACATTTTCTTTCAAATTTTTGAGGCGTTTTTTACCAAATTCTGGGTAGTTGTTCAAAAAACTTAAATATTTTGGTGCTATTCTTGAATTTACCTTTTTGGGGGAGATTGCATGATTGAACATCTCTAATATGAATAATTTGGTGTGCTTGGAACTGCCGCATTTACTGGCAAAGTGCTTAATTGTAAGATATTAGAAATTCCCATTTCCCTTAAAAAACAGGAATGATCTTTCTGTTTGGATATTGAACTGAGCCTTGAGAGGTTGCATTCAGTTCCTGCACTGTTACAGACCTCCTTACTTAAACCTGTCCTGGGGCTCCTGTGTGTGCTCAGTATAGGAAAGGACGAACTTATCTGCACGGCAGCCAGTTTGTGTAATCCTGCTTGCACTTGTGTGTGCCACAGAGTGTGAGAGCAAAATGAAGGCTTTCATTCTAAGCTGAGCAAGCATTTAGGAAGATATTAAAAAAAAACAAACAAAAAGAGCAAAGATAGTTTTTCAAGAAGCTTGTATTTTATTTTCTTTGATTCCGTTTTCTGCTTTCAAATTTCTGTAGAACTTAACTTGATCAAAGTCTCTGGATCAATGCAATTCTTGGCAGGCTGTAAGTAGGAGAGACATTTCCAGAAAGGATGCTTTTGTTTAAATACTTGATGCCAAATCTGTATAACCATAGTGGTTTGTATATCATGCACTGTTTGTTTATTGTAGCGTCAGTGTTCGTTGTAAAGAAACTCAAGTTACTGATACGTATGTGAAAGGGCATGGAGAATATTTGTGTAGAATATACTTTCTTCTTCCATCTTCATAACCCAGCAGAAGAGCATTGATTTGTAATTTTTGAAGCTTGTCTATTCATGGTTTTATGTTTGTGTTTGATGGAGGAAGTTTTTTTTAACTGGGAAACAAATATTTTCATTCTATTTTTGCAATCTCCTCTCCTTTCTAACCCAAATTTAGATAATTATGTAAGGTAACTATTCCCTTTTTACTTTTCAGTCTCTTTCCTTGAAAATAGAGATGTATCTGTAGTGAACCTGAATAGGAAAGTGGGAGACACATTTTTTAAAATTGCATTTAAGTTACTAAAATTATCAATTGCAAGGATAACTGAACAGAGACATTTTATGTTAACAAATGACAAGCTTTCAGCTCCCTGAGTGAATAATAAAACCTCTTAAGTAAGTCACATGGTTTTGGTGTCTTGATCTAAAAACTGTTTTTAGAAGTAATATCTCTTATGTTTGGGATAAAGCTCTGTCTTCTGACATAGCAGGGCAGCTGAGATAGTAATGAGAAGTATTCTCAGATTTAAGAAGGAGGTTAAAAGAAAACTGTTAGAATAATTTTAGAGTAATTTTAGCTTAGCTTTGTTCTTGAAATGTTATTTTTCTTCCTTTTGTTTCCTTGTGACAACTTCATGCCACTTCTGAGCTGCATATATAATTTTTGTCTCTGCATGTTCCCGTGTCTCCTTCCCTACATCTTTTATTCTTTTCATTCACGTGTGGTTTTTAATTGAAGATGTTTCAAACCCTGTATTATTTTATTTCTGCAGCTTTCTTTAGTTCTGCCCTCTTGAAGTAGTGTTCTTTGTTTCTTGCCTAGTGGTAGTCCATGGAGCTGCCTCTCTTTGGCGCTGCCTTGTAGTTTGACCATCTGGGTAGGTCAGAGAGTCCAGCCCTGTGACCTTCTTCTTTGGCTTTGGGTGCCAAGGTGAGACTTGAAACAAAAACTCAAAGTCAGTCATGGTGTATGGTGATGCAGTGCTGACAAGTTGATTGCCAGCCAAATTTCGTGAAAGGTACACTAAGGTAAACTGCAAAGGAGGTCAGGGATTTTGTCATGTTAAAAGTCCAGTTTTGCACAGATAGAGGAGCAGCTGGAATACTGAGGAATTTTCAGGAAAGTCTTTATAGCTTCTCGAGGTGATTTTTAAAAATAAGATATTGTTCATTTTCTGGAAATTTGAGGGAAAGGACTTAGTTATTCATTGGCAGTTTCTGAGATCAAAGGCACCTCTGGGCACACCCCTCGGGCTATCCTGATTGCATATTCTGTACTTCTAGCCACTGCAGTTGAGGGGTGCGGGGAGAAGGAATGCCATTCGTATCTAAATCAAATTGGCAAGAGAGAAAGGTAAAAAATTACCCATCAAGAGTTTTATTTCTCTCTGCTGATGCACTCTGGCTTGCAGCCGATGCTAGTGTTGCACATCAACAAGCTACTCTAAAAGTTCCAGCGTCATTGAAGTACAGTTTGCCCATTTGCAGCATATTGATTTAAGCTGTTTACTTCCTAATGGAGGATTAATTTCTGTTGTGAATGCGAATGGAGAGTACTTTTAACATGCTTGCCTTCCAGATAAGAAAGGCCTTCAGCCTTTCTTCCCGGGAAGCTGAACTAAATTCACACCCATAAACAGTAGTGGTTGTTTTAATGTTGGGGGGGTTTTAATTGAAACAAAACCTAGATGTGAGTTTTGTTGCTAGCTGGAACAAAGCCAGCACAGCTCTACTTGCAAGTGAGCCTGAGGTAGAGCTGAATTGAAGTGGATTCAATTCTCTGCTGCATTCTTGGCTCATTGAAGACCTGCTCATTGAAGATTCTTAGTCCAGTTGGACTTCTCTCAAAAGTTCGTGACAAATATTGCACAGTAGGGTTTGAGAGACTGAAAATGTGAACCTCTTGTGCAAAGGGTCTGAGTCTAATACTGAAGTGTCTGCCTAGTCTGGGCTGAGGTTTCATGTAAGGTTTAATTATTTCCTAATATCTGGGAAGATCTTCCCTCTGAGGCAGATGAAAGCTTTACTCAAACCAGGTGCCATTGATGTTCCTGACCTTTGTTTTGAAATACAGTTGATTCATAGGCAGGTTCTAGATTTGTCCTTTTTTGGTGGGTTTGGGGTTTTTTTTTGGTGATGGTGAGGTTTTTTTGGTGTTTTGTTTGTTTGCTTGTTTGTTTGGATTTTTTGTGTGTTGTTGAGTGGGTTTTGTTTTGTTTTATTTTTGGGGTTTTTTTCTTACAGAGGACTAGAATAGGAATAACAGGAGTAAAGCTGAATCTAATATTACCATTCCCTAGGGCTTATTTATATCCTGTCTTTGGAGTTTACTTTACCTTGTTTAGGAAGAATTTTAATTTATACCTAATAAACAAAAAATTTATATGTTACACAAAAATCTTGGATCTTCCAGCTGTTAATTTCTCTGATTTGAGATCTAAAAATCAACACAGATATTTCCTTTATTCTTTGTACAGAAATGCCCTGTGGATATTGCCTACTGAATACTATCTTGAGTTCCCAGAGTATAGGTGGCAGGAGGAGAGGGCAAGAAAGGAGTGTTGTAACCATAAAGAGAAGAAATATATCTTTACAGGAAATAGGTAACGTTGCTTTGGTATCTTAATCTGTAAGTCTTCAGGCAGAAATTCTTGCTTAAAAGACCTGAGGAAATACGGGAATTACTTGAGGAATAAACAAAAAAAGTATGCAGTCCACCAAAACAGTTTTTGGCCAGGGAAAACTACCAGTCAATCCATGTACTTACTTTATTTATATAGACACATATTTCATGATGATTGTGCAAAACTTAGAAAAGTTGTCTACTCAGACGAAACTATTATTGTAATTTAGGAGAAACTCCAAATGTCTGCTTAAAACAATTTAGGAAAAACTCTAAATATGATCATTTTTAAGCGATACCTGAGACTGAGGAAATGTACCACCTGTGAGTTTGGCTTTGGCGTATGAGTACGTGGTTGTCTGAAATTGTACTGTGGTGAGATAATTTGATGGCCTTTACCAGTTTTTAAGGTGTAAAACATAGTTAGTAATTGGCTAACCACTGTGTGCCAGCAGCCCTGACTCTGCTCAATGTTTTATTGCTGGGTGTAAGGTAACTTCCCTTCTGGTTGCAGTTCTGTAGCATTACTTTTAAAAATGCCAGTAAGCCAAGACAACAAACATGTTTTAAATACTTTGTGACAGTTAATTATTTCCCTGTGGTTTGGAGAGTGCCACTGCACTAGTGCATTAAGAAGCACATTTTGAAAAGCGTTGTGATGAAATTACAGGTCAGATCTTACCACACAATGCAATTCCCTTATTCTTAAATCAAATAACCATCTGTTTGGGAAAGTGTTTTTGCTCTGAAGAGTTTCTTTTCTTTCTTGAAATAGATTTAGCAGATGTTTCAAGGGAATGGCTTTATGCAGGCTTTTGTTCAGTAGCTGATTTTACTGTCTGTTCACTCAAAAAGTCTAGTTGGGCGTTGCTCAGCCAAACCCAGCTCTTACACACTGTACTTCACCTTATCGCTAGGCTTGTGTAGGTTCTTTGTATTTTATCTTCCTTAACATTGCTAAAATAATGCCACCTCCATTTCTAGTGTAGAGACAGTTTTAATACAGTGGAAAAATACTGTATAACTTTGGCTTATTCCCTGTCTTCAGGGGAATAATAATGGGGCTTAATAATGGAACACATATACATCATCAGAATAACTATACTGGGTTAAATAAACCAACAAAGAGCACACACTTGTGTCTGGAACACTCCTGCTAGTGAGTTTCCATTGACCTATTCACACACAGAATGCCTGGAATGGTTAGTCTAGGCAGCCTTATCTCTTAAGGTCATTGACTTATTTTTCTGCTCACGAAGAGATTTCTCTCTCATTGATTTATTTCCCTTTGTCGTGAATTGTGATTGTAGCTGTTTAGATACCCTAACCAGTTTGCCATATAACTCTTAAATGCTGTAATAACAGATAATACCTTCTACATACTCTCTGCCTTTTGAAGCTTTCAAAGAAGTGGAGATAGTCTCTTCCTTGCTTCGGATCATGGAGACAGAAACTTGGTTTCATGCAGTGACCCTTCTGTGGTTGTGCTGCCTGATGCCTTTGCAGTCTTTTGTACCACTCTGCTATCTGTTACGTGTAAATAGAGCCAATTGTCAAGGTTCACTTTCTGAATTCTACAAGAAAATGAGCCCTGAACACCCTAGGCTCAGTAAAAGTTATTGGTCCTTCTAATACATAAAAATGAATATGTTACTTCTGACAGTGCAGATGTGCTTGTGCTCAAACAACACGTGCATGCATTCAAAAATGCTCCTTCTTTGGTGTCTGGGAAGGCTTAGGCACAACGGATCATGAAAGACCAAGGTCAGAGCACATGTGATTCAGGACACCACAAGTGAGCATCAGTATCTGCTTTATTAAGTAATGGAAGGATTCTTGTTTTAGAATTGGTTTCTGAATACTGCGGGTTATTTCAGCTGAATCTTGTTTCTCCCTGGCTGCTGCTGTTCTGTATTATGTCAGTGTATGTGTCTGGCACTGACAAGTGTTTGATGTTTTCTGTAGATCATGCAAGATGTTTGATGGTTTTTTGTTGACTTTTGAGTATGAGTAAATAATTGATGGAATCCCCCGTGGCCAAAATTTCTGAACCTTTATGTATATCATTGTGGTCAATTACAATGCGTCAAGCTGTGTTACGTTTCTCTCTAATTATAATAATCAAATATGTAATGTTCATAATGAAAGGCAGATTTGTGAACATTGTAGCAGTGCACTGATTCCAAATTTTCCTGCAGCCTTTGCCAGAAGAGCAAGAGGCTGGTGGGATGAAAAACATCATGGAGATTCTGAGGAAGTTTTCTCAGTATATTTTCTGGGTAATTTCTTTTGAAAGTCAAGTTTACTCATGTAATTAATGATGTAATATGTAAAATTCTTAGTTTTCAAACACTATGAATAAATAATATTTGCTCAGCTCTTTTGCTGACCGTATGGAGCTTACTACAAACCTGTTCATTTCAGATGAGCTTGAAAGGGATTCAGGTGTAAATGCTGGGGCAAGTTTGCTAGTTTAATCATACATCTGGCTGTTCCTTTGGTCGAGAGTTTGCTTCTCTTCCAGTAATCATGGTGGATTGGAAAGTTTTTAAATTACTCAGGCTGCAGTCATTTTGGCTATATTGAAAAGTATCACTGTTAATGTTTTATTTTCTATTAAATAGTCAAAATAGGTATTCTGTTAGCTATTTAAATTGAAGCACAAACATCTTGTGACTAAAGAAAAAAGACCAGCACAGACTTTCTAGTCATTTTCTATTAGATTATAACTGTTCGGATTTTCATATGCATTTTAATGGAAATAATATTTTAAAAAATTGGTAAATATCCCTAAGAACAACAGACAGAGGAACCACCCCCCTTCAGCCTTTGCAGCTGTCAGCACTTTAAGCACAATCTCTTCCCTTGTTCTTTCGGAGAAGTTGTGTGTTCAATAAGAAACTTTGTTATGCTACAGTCAGGAAGGGTTAAACCATACTGACTTTCCAGGTCTGACATGAATCAAATAACCATCTGCAGTGACAGATCATGTGCTTGGAGGTTTATGCTTTAAGCTACCCAAATATCAGATAATCCTAGAACATCACAAGGAGAGGTGCAAAGCAGGTTTTATGATTTAATTCTTTCTGTTTCTGTGGCTTATACAGTCCATTTAGGTTTATACTGTTGCCAAAATCCGCAGTAGTTTTAGGTTTGAAGGGGTTTTGCTGTATTTCATATACTCTCTAGCTAAGGAAGATCAGAGTAAAACTTACTCAATCTTTCTGCTTTTAGGAATTTCAGTCATGAAAAATGTATTTGTCCACTCATTTTTTATTTCAGATCTGAATGTGTGTCAATATCTGTCTTTAATTTCTCTTGAGACAAGTTGACTTTTAAGTGAGTACAGTGCACTAAATCTCAGGTGACGTCCTTGTGTTGGAACATAAGTGGCTGATGGACTCTGTGATCAAAGGAAACCCTCTGGCAGTGGGGCACTGAGCCCCTGAAGACAGTGGTTTGTCATTTGCTTACAACAGGTCTCAGTTTGTGCCATAGAGCATGCGAAATGTGTGCTGATGCTGTCAAATGGAATGAAAAGAACACCCCCAAATGCTGATGGAATGATTCAGGTCATACATAAAATCTTATTCGAATTCAAATATGAAGCATCAGTGCAACATAAGTATTTCCGTAGCATAATCTAATTTTTCTCATCCTTCTAAGGTTAGAGAGAGTGTTTGTTTTCCTTAGAATATCTTGGTCTAAGAGAATTCTCTCCAAGTTTTATATTTTTAGGAGCGGGAAATAATGTCTTACACCTGAGAGGAGAAAAATGGTGAACTTCTAGCCAAGTTTAGGGCTCAGTTTTTCAGAACACTTAGAGTTAAGAACTTGCAAAAAACAAACTTTGAGGAAAAGCTGGATCATTTTCACAATCTTCTGCATAGTTTGATTAAATTTTGCATTACTCAAGGTTGCCCAAGAATTATGATCCATTGAAAATGCTGCAGTGAAATATTTCAGCGTGTTTTCTTCAGTATTGTTTTTACTGATGGGTATTATCTGAATGAAAAAGTAAAGAAATTGCATCCTAGATATGTACCCATTAAAGCTGTCTAAAAAAAAGAGAAAAAGAAGTTCTTGGTAGTGTTTAATACTGCTGGAAGACAGGATGTGTATTGCTTGACAAAGTGAAGCCTAGCTGAGGAATAGGAGGAATGGTCCTGTGGGCAATCTGGGCCTCCAGAGGACCAGAGTTCAGTTCTTGTTTAACCATAGGCTTCTTGTATGACTTGCCAGAAAGTCATTTATTCTAGCTTGTGCCTTTGGGAGTATCCCATTTTGCATATGGGGAACTGTCTCAGAAGGGTGTTGAAAATAAAATTCCTTAATGACTGTGAAACTGTATAAATGCCTTCAATATGCTGAAGCTTGGCCTTGGTTTCAACATGGGTTTTTTCCTCTGAAAGTATGTCTGGTTTTATGGATGGTTGCCTTTTGTTCCCTGAAACAGGCTACTAATAGGTTTTACTCAGGCCTGGAGTTTTTGATTATCTGTGCTGCTTTCCTGCAATGATTGTACTCATCTCAGTATGCTGCCACATGTTGTTATTTGAATAATATAGAAGTTGTTTCAGTTACCTTTTTAATTAATGTAACTTAGCACTTAACATGTGCTAAAACTGTATTTCAACAAAAGTCACAGGAATAGCATCAGTCAGCAATAGGATAAAATGTTTCGGTGGTCAAAAATTTTGCTCAGTGGTAGTTATATCTTTTGCTGCATGGGACAAATGTGATGTATGTGTGCAAGGCACATATTTTGCAATGTGTCTTGCTTACAGCAAAACTGCTTTTGTATCAACTCCTCTGTCCCATCCCAGTTTGTATCTTGCCTTGTTCCCTGTTTCCTTTTGAACAGTAATGTCTTATTTAGATTTCTAAAAAGTTCTCTCTTCATGTATAAATGCTAAGCTGCATTCAGAGAGAAGCATTTCTAGTCAAAGAGAAGGGTCAGAATCAGAATTGCCGTGATCAAACTATTTCCATTGCATTCAAAGATGCCTGTTCCATTGGGCTGAAGTTGGCCAGTCATTCCATTTCTGGTTCCATATGTCATGTCTAAGGGCATTTCACATGTGATAACTTTCATGGCATTTGGTGAAAAGTGCATGGCAACTTTAGATTTTACTTATTAATTTACTTTATTAATTGTTACTTATTTCTAAAATGACACTGTAGGTAAAAAGCACAGCTTAATGCACAGATTGAAAAGAAAAATCATGCATATTCTAGTAGTCTGTTTTGGAGGTATTTATGCCATTATGTTTCTAAGCATTAAATTAGACATTTTTAATGAATATTTAAGATTGAATCAGTCCTTTTTTCTCTATTTGGCTTGATACATTAAAGACCTGAGAAGAAAAGAAGGGTTCCTATCAGTCTAGGGGGTTCTGTTTTTGTTGGGTGTTCATTTCATCTGTAGGGTCAGCTGAGACAGCTAAGCTGCTGGCTTCTGGCAAAAGTACTAATTCATATGGCTGATAAGACTATCGGGGCAGGTACTCATTGAAATAAAATGTAGGTATTTCATAAATCTAAAAATAAGTCCATTTCGTTCTTACTGGCATTAGAATATGTGAAGACTGAAACATGCTTTCTTTGTAAAAGAGACTTCCTTTTATAAATAGTTCATTTTTCTTAGAGCATCAGCAAAATTTCCAATTCAAAATCACTAAGCATCATTTCTAATAAAATGTAAATTGAAACAGTCCACTTGCTGGGTAATGGAAACTTGGTTTCAGGCCTCCAGTCTTTTTCCTGAGTTGCTTCCAGTGCTGTTTGTAATTAAAGGGGCAGAACAGAGATTTTGTGATGGTGGTCAGTAACTTGTTGAGATGCCTGATTCTTCTGCAGGGATGATGTTGGGGGTTTATGTGTGTGCGTGCACGCTGGGATTTGAACTGCATAAAGTATTTTACTGAAAGCTTAACCAAACAGTGTATAGTGCTGATACAAACAGAGCATTAGACATGTCTGTCTTTAATACAGCCATCTGTTGAGTGCTATAGCAGTTTTTCAAAAGCCTCCCTCAGCATAGACATCAAAGTCTATTCATGCACCTGTGCTTCTGATCTTCTAATGTTTTTCTTATTTACAAATGGCAAAGGGAGAGGAGCAGTATTTCAAGATCAGCAGCTTTATTTAAAATAAAACACAAAACCCAAAAAACTCCCTCACGAACCTCATGCTGCCGGTTCAGGAATTGTTAAAAATGTCTTTTTTGGATATTCAGCACTATTATTTATAAAAAACCAGGCAACCACGTTTTCATTTTCCTCTCCCTTGATTAACCTCTGGCCTTGCTAACACTGTTTCCTGCCTGGTCTATTTACTGAGATAATTTTCTTGATCCATTGGTTCAATGACATCAGCAGGACCTCCAGACTCTTCTCTCGGCCCTCTCTTGAAGGTCAGTGGAAGGAGGAGCTTGCATCTTCCTGATGCATTCAGCAACCATGTCCTGAAAGAGAGGGAAAAGCCTCTCTTGTAAAGTCCTCTCTGGTGATGAGAGAAACCTGGAGACAAAACAGGCGGCCCCATGGGGCTGCCCACTGAACGTACAGAGCCTGGCACTGCCGGGGTGTTCTGTGTCCCCTTCTTTACTTGCTAATTGGGGAAGACCAAAATTGTGAATTGGTGATCTCCTGAGTCTCACCTCCTGCTGGCCTAGCGCTGCACCCTGATGTCCCTTGTGACAGGAGAGGGTCAGCTCGGTGTCATGTGCTGGCATGGGGGGGGCAAGGCCACCTTGCCCTGCAGTGGGAGAGGAGGCTGCCATGGGGAGGAGGGGAGCGCGCCTGTTCCAGCCACAACCTCTGCGGGCGGGTGCCTCAGAGAGGCCGGAGCATTGGGCAGGTTCTGGGGTTTGTGCCCTGAGAGCAGAGCGCGCATCCCTGCCTGGGTCTGCCCTGGGCCTGATGGACGGGCTGGGGCTGCTCGCCTGCCTCCTTGGCCACCTGCTCCTGCCTTTGCAATCCAACCTGGGTGGTTTTCCTGTAGGTTGGAAAGGCAATATTAACATACACAGCATCACATCACTCAGTCTCTGAAATCATGTGACAGTAGCTGCTATGTTACAGCAGAAGCTACTGATTATATTAAACTTTAGTTACAGTTTTATTTTTGAGAGATGTGTAGCTGCAAAAAATAGTTTTTAATTTGTTGTGTACCACTAAGATACTCAAATCTAGAAATATTTAGATTTGCTGATGAAACTTGTGATAAAATACAGGAAGATCTGTATTAAGCACTTCATTATGATTCCTCAACTTACCAGAGCTTATTCTTATAGACTGCAAAATCTTGGAAGTACAGCAGCTTGGTACTCAGCACCTGTATTTCATGCTGAGTGAAAGTGATCTCCACATGGGTAAAGACTCCTTCAAATCCACCAGAAAGGTGCAGAAAGAGGCAAATTTTGTGTTTCAGAAAAAGAGGATAAAGCATGTATTTCTTTCTCCCAGTGGGGACACAAAGGGAGTATTATAAACACGTGTTAACCGGCTGTATGAGCTGTGTGTGTTCATTTCCCCTGTTCTGTGACCAGAACTGATCTGTCTTGCTGTCACAGTGTTGTTTTCCACATTTGCATATCCGGGCCCAGTATAATGTACAGTAAAAAAGTTGCTCAGTTGTGGCACTTTTTGACTTTCTTGAAAATAGTGGTGCAAATGTATGTTGGAACAGTACATTAAATATTTGAAATGTAGAATTCACTGAGCTCAAACTTTCCAAGTGTGCACACTTCTTTTTTCCAGTGAAGGTGCAGGGTCCCAAACACCTCTTTGCAAAAGGAGGCTGTATTGGTAGAGAATGTGTCCTGCCTACACCTTGACTTTGTGAGGTTTGGAAACGTCTTGTTTCCTGCATTTGCAGTCACTTGCTGTGGGAGCCATTCTAAGTTAATTTTTTTTTTTCCTTTTTCTCTTCTTGATTACAGATTGACTTGGAGCCAGAAGGGAGAGTGTATGTCATCATAGACCTTTCAGGATCGTCAGGTGAAGGTAGGGACTTTCAATTTTATCTTACTCTTTCATGAATGGAATCTGCAAGTGCCTCTGCAATGAATGTGTTAGAAGAGGTGTGTGCTGATATCCTCAAATCTGTATGAGCTCAAGTTAAAACGAACACATTTTGTTCTCTGCCTTTGAGTCAATAAGCAGTTGCACTTCATCTTACTCAATCTCTGGTGGTAACAATAACAACTAAAATGACCATAATGAAATGATCATGTTTTAGTAATACTAATTTCTAATTAGAGGAAACTTCAAAATTCTTTAATTTGTAGATAGAAAGAATATCAAAGATGAGGGGCAGCAGTTTATTTGCTTTTTAAATTATTCTAATATTTGGTATTTTTCCATTTCAAGTGAAGTAATGACCAGAATGTTGTAATTATATGAAGTGTTTTCATTTTTATGACACGGCAGTTACATGTTGGAAAGAGCCCCGAATATGGAAGAGAAGTATTTATTACATTCTTAAGAAAAATTCTAAAAATAATTTTCTGCAGCTTACTTTAAACAGAGTCAAGTGATAAATGGTAGGAATAAGATAATTTATGCAGAAGCAAATCTGTATGTCTTAGTCATGCACTTGGTGACAGCCTGATCTGCCAAAGTGGCCTAGATGATTGATTACCTTAAATTATGTCCAGCAATCAGCTTTGATCAGCTTCCTCCAGTAGCTCATGGAGTTTGGTTAAATGAGGTTATCGTCGGTTCATAGTACATAAAGAAGATTCACATGAACCCTGACAGGAGCTGAAACCAAAAATGCTATGAAATGGAATTATTTTGCCTGGCACAGTAGAGAAACAGCGGAAGAGCATGTTTATCTTTCTGTTCTTTGTAATGAATTGCTGCACTCTGACCATCTACTAGCAGTAGCTTGCCAAAACACATACTGCTATAAATCCAGAATTTTCTAAACAAACTTTATCTTATAGCCTCTTTTTGTACCCACATAAGATACGCTCTACCATTTTTTCTTCCTGAATATTGAAGAAAATATCAATTAAGTAGTAGTTTTCACCTATCTTTCTGACTGGCATGACAATGATCACCTGAAATGTGCTTAAAGACATTGATGTGATTCTTTAGTAGGGCAGGTAGATGTTCTTCCAGGCTTCCACTGGTAGCTAATTGGTACCCAGGTGAGCCTGCTGTTACTATTTCATCCCCAAGATACATTCAGGTGTATCAGATGGTCAAAGGGCAGGAAGAATGGTGTTGTGTGGTTCTTCAAAAGTTGTTTAAAACTCTCTAACCTTTTACACAGGAGAGTAAAAAATGGCTATGCTAAGGTCTTCTTTATTATGTGGCGCGTTACCCTGTGACACTTGAAAGGTACTTGGGAAGAAATTTGTGTCACTACAGTAGCATAGGAGGGGAACAGGCAAATGGAAACAGACCAGTGAGGGAAATCAGCTTGTGAAATGCTACTGGGAAGCCCTCAGGAAGACCAAGAGTATTTAGTTGAGGTGAATTTGGTAGAAATTAGAGAAGTTGGTGCACTTAGAAAATGCAATAGAACTTGTATACTTTTTGAGCTATCCTATGCAATTAAATAACTGTGTAAAAGTGTTGTGTAGAGGTATTGCAAAATTCTCAAGGAGGGTTCCAGTTTTACTCACAAAGGAAAGCGAACCAAGTTTGTTTGTAAACCATTTTATAGTGTTGTTAGTGGTACTATGAAGTGCTATTGTAGGACTGTTTTATTGGGACTGTGGCCTAAATAATTTTGGATATTTAGTTATATTATTGAAGCACCTAGTTTAACATAACAGTTGTGCACCCTTGTGTAGTGAACAGAAATGCCTGGACCACATGGGCAGTAGCTTATTCTACGTGTTTCAAAAATGCCTCTTTCATTTTATGTACATGTACATATGTAGGTAAAGATAATGTATCTGAGAGTATTTTATGAATTTCAATGGGCCAGTTCATTGTAGTTGATCTGTATTTCTTGAATATTAAAGGAATATGAAGTTATACTAGCTGCATCACTTTTGCATGGCCAGGGTTGGTTGAAGTGATTGCTACTCTTGACCAAATTTCTGAACCAGGATCTTGTTTTTTGCCCTCCAGTCATCACTGTGGATAGCAGGAGTACATAGTGTTCTTTTCATGATGCACAAATGAGTATCACTATTTCACCTGGAATTTTGGAAGGGGGAAATCGGCAATTTATGAAAATAGAAATACCCATAGCAACAATTTTAACTGGAGGAAGCAATCAAGTTGCATGTTTCTTGCAAAAATATACCACATACTCTCCAACCACTCTTGTCTTGTAATGCTATGTGCTGAAAATTGGACTTGTTTCTCCTATGTGATATAAGCAGGTTTCTAGTTATCAGCAGTTAGTAATGTAACTTCAGTTATTTGGCACTTCTAAAAGCTTTGTCAGACAGATATCCAAGTTCTCTTTTGCTATAATTGACTTAAGATTAGTTCAATCCATTGATATGGACAAAGAGCATTGTTCTCTACTGTGATGCCTCTAAAATGCAGAAGTCCTAATTTTTCAAGCAAGCCCTTATATGAGTAAATGGGTATATAAATGGAAAGTAAGCTTATGTTGTTACCATATACCTCTTAAAATCCAATTGCTGCTTAGTCCCAGCTGCCAGATTGTTTATCCCTCTGCACTGTTTGCATTTGTATGGCAAAACAATGAAAGCAGTTCATTGTTATTAGCTGACTTCCTCAACAAAAGCACATGATTCCTGTTCCTCGTCCCCCCCTTGTCTAAGCTGAATCATTCATGGACTTGTGTGGCTTTGGTGTACAGAACAGATGGAAATCTGACAGATTACAAAGGCAGGTAAAAAGTACTTCTGCCTCTCCCTAGGTAGAGACAGAATTGTTGAGAGCCACCCTAACATATCAATACCAGCATCCAGCCAATATTTTTGAACTGTACAAAGAACAGTAGAGTTGCTGGCTTTGCTGCTTGAAGTTTTCAATGGATTGTTCAAATTTCAGGGAATTTAGGTTTGTCCAGAAAAAATAATTTTCTAGAACTTGCTTCCATTCAGTTCTAGTCTTTAAGGCAGAAAAAGATTGGAAAACACAAATGCTAAAGTCTGACAAGTGGAAAGCATGCTACATAAAAAGCCCTTACAAGAACAACAACAAACCCAAGAGGAATTTTTTATCATCACCTTTTTACACTAACCCTGTTTTGGAACCTCCTTATAGTTTCTGAATGTTTGTTTGTGCACAGATAGGGATGGTGAGTAACTATTTATTTTAACAATCTTCTGTAAATTCTGTAGTAGGAACTGCCCAGCCCACATACTGAAATGAATATGCTAAATAAACTGTTTGTCACGCAGAAAGTGATGTTCTCAGAAGTTAGAATTTAAATTTTTCTGCTAAAACATGAAGGTTTCCATATTGTGCTTCCAAATCAGTTCTGCAAAATAATTTACCATTTTGGTGATGTTGACATAGGAAGAGGGTGAGAAAACTGCTCTTAAAATAAATCTTTTTAATTCTCCATTTGAAACTATGTAAGCAGTATTTCTGTGACACCTGTGAATCACATCTTTACACTTCCTTTGCCAGAACTGATCTGCAGGGTTATTTACTTTCTGTAGATTTACTTTATTTAAAACGGGTCTGTGCATTTAGAGTAAATCTATATTTGTTTTCTGTGAATGGAAGCAACTGTATCAGTGAAACCTTCCCAAATGTAAATATGCACTAAGGTGTCTATTCACAGTACTAAAATAACTGTAAGTTATTCAGTAACAGTTGACTGCAACAGTTAATCAAGTTCTATTTATATATTTTTTTTTATAATTGTAATATTTTGGTTGGGTTTCTTTATGTGTTTTTAAGTCCTTTAGGAACTGTCCGCCCAGAACCTTAAGGGATATTTCAAAAGCAAATCCTTTTGGGCAAACAAACAGATGTGGCTTCTCATAACCTGACACACCACCAGTATGAGTTGGAATTTGCTATATAGATTGGTTGGAATTTAGTACATAGATAAATACTGTGCCATATACAAGCACATGGCATCTTCAAGCATTTCTGATAGCTTGCTTTTGGATGGTGGCTGCAGTCGTTATTCTACCAGAATAGTTTGTTAGTCTTGCAAATGTAATCAGTCAATACTGCTATTAAGGAAACATTTAGTGACTCCCCTTTATGTATGCAGTTATAAGAAGAACAAAGTTTACAGTCGGCTGGTGTTTGTAAAAAGGAATTAGCTTGGAAAAGATCCATTGTATTTATTCTACTTTGCAAACTGGATCTAATGGTTGCTCAGGTTTTTAGTCTTGTATCTTGTACACAGCCTGGGCTGTGGAGAAGGATGTGTCTGTGTATCAGTCCGTCAGTGAACAGGAGAATCTGCAAGACTTGCTGCCTTATTCATTTCTTCAGTGCTGCTTGTTGTGCAGGGTCATATTGATTTTCTATATAATTCACTGTTGCTGTAGTGTGTGCAGTATTTCTATACTAAAATGCACTCACTGTCTGTTTCATTGACAGCATCTTTACATCCTTTTTTTTTTTGTCTTTTTCTTTTAGTTCTTATAGAGCTTTGTAAGTAAAGATATAATATAATATAAGTAAAGATGAAAATACTTAAGAGCTCCAGTGTAGCTGATTAAGATCCAAATGCAGGCTAAAGTTTAAAACTTAACTAATATGATGACACAATGATTTGATTTACAAACTGGAGTAACAGATGGCCAGCAAGTGGGTAAAAGAGGTAAATTGCCTGAGGAATGATTAAAAACATTTTCAGCAAAGTCAGTTTTATATGTACTGAAGGACAGGTGCTGCTATATTTAACAGCTTGTGACCTGCCTGCTGCATTTGTCATTGAAGGTTTCTTCTTTCTTTGGACTTACTGGTTTATGTGGGCACAAACATATACAGTTACTTACAGTAGCTTTCTGCCAACTTAAGTTACCCTCTGAAATATGTCAATATTAATTCAACTGTGGGCTACTTCAGAATGATCTTGGCATGTTAGGTTTTTTCTCTTAACTGTGTTTGCTATAGGTAACACATAATACAAATTTAAGAACTATTCAAAACTCTTTGTCTATGTTCTATGTCTAATTGTAATGATTATTTATCATTGTTAGATGATCCAATTTGCATTAGGAAATTGTCTTTCTATATAATCACAGATTGCCCATTTTTGAGTGGGCAGTTGAATTGCAGTAAAATAGCTCAGTTTCTAATACATTCATCTTCAGGTTCATCTGCTTGTAAGATACTAAAGTTGCATAAGATGAAGAACATTAGGTGGTATTTTACAATAAAGCCTGCTAACTGAAGTCGTGGTATTTTGTGAATGGAAAAAATTTTGTTTACTTTTATTATCTGGCCTTTTTCCATTGAACTAGCCCACAAAATTTCCTTAGACCTCTGCACCAGGTTATGCATTTAACAAAATATAAAGATTTGTTAGAGTTTTTTCAGTTCTTCTTAGCTCATTTACTTTGAGGCTCTCAGGTTTTCAAATATGGTTATTGTTGATTGGCATATCAGGACAAAAGGTCTGCATGAAAAAAGTCTTAGCAGAAGCAGAGAATGATTCTTAATGCCATTTTTGTGCCCCATACTTGATAGATCTGTAACATCTTGTTAGTCAAAATTGACAGCTTGTTAATCCAAATATCCAGAGGATTTGTTTTAGGCATTCAACTTCAGTAAAATTGAAATAACAAGAAAAATTGCATTTCAGTTCCATGTTGTAGCATCCTTTTCCAAAAGTCTGTTCATAGAAAATATCCCAGAGGATAAAAACTTTCTCTACAATTCCTAATGTATCTCTTTGCCAGTGCTTTTCCTTGAAGTACTTGTAGTTGTCATTGTCATCATCATTAATTATGCTTCTTGGGCTATGAGGGCTCAGTGAATGAGATCTGGTTGTGCCAGGCACTGTTTGAACAGAGAACAGTGTAAGGTGCTTAATCAGAAATATCCAAGTCTAAATCAGGGAGCATTTTTGCTTGGTTGTTTCAGGAATTTGTGTTACTGAAGAGCAGTAGTTTCTTTCACTAAGATCCTGTTGCAAATACAGCTTTGACAGGCTGTTTGCTTGTCAGTTCCTCGTGGCCTTTAGCTGCTGATCTTCGGGTGCTGAACAGGCAGTGAAAGAATTCTCGAGTTTGTTCAGAATTTGTGTTATTGACTCAGTAGATAGACCTGAATATTCTTCTGGTAGGTGAAGAGCAGCTCCCCTTTCTTTATGGAAAGATTTCTCAATTTCTAGGAAACCTTCTCAGAAGGTGCACATTATTTTTTTTTTTTTATTTCCACTGATTGATCTGTTTATCAGGATGTACATCTAGTCTAGTATCTTTGCTGTTCCTTCTGATAGTAGCATCTCTCTCAAAAGTTTCAAGTTATTCCTCAGCATTTCATTGCAAGTAATTACATTTTAAGATTTCAGCACAGGAATCAACCTTCTTTATTGTATTAGTTTTCTCTTTGCTGGTTTAACCACTTGTTTGCAAGCATTACATCTTTACTAGATTATTTTTGCTTGTTTGTTTTTAAATGACAATGGATAGAGAACCTATTTTTAAATCACCCATGCACTTAATGGTAAACATATGGAAAAGAAGAGTAACAGTCATAATAGGTTCACTATGAAAAACCTTCTTATCTCTTCTTATCTGTTTTTTTTGCCTCCAGGAATTTGATTGAGCATTCAACTCACACATATTCTTACTTTTCTCTGTATGTTAATGTTTGAGAAGAAGCTGAGTGTTGGAAATGTCTCAGGCAGACCCCTAGGGAGTCTGGGGAGAGTCAGTGGTTTAGTAAGAGTGTGGATCTGTCAGTGGGACCTAAGTAGGCTCTGTAGCTTTTCCAGAGCTGTAGGTAAAGCAGAAAGGATCTGCACAAAAAAATCTGTTGTGCCATTGGGGCGAGCTGACTTCCAGTGGTAAAATGTGAAGTATCTGTGAAGTAAGGATGCTGTTTGACATATGGGAAACTATTTACTGAGACTCAGCAAGCCACTTGAACCTGATGTTTTTAGACTCAAGGCTGGAGCTTTTGCTGGGAGTTAAAATAATCTGAAACTATGTGAACATGGCAGTGGTGAGCTGGCAGTGCTAACTGGGCGATTTTTGTCTTCAGTCGCTCGACTCATGTAGGTTTGCAAGTTAGAGCTCTGCTATAAATGTAGCTTCCCCTAGAAGTTTTTGGGAATATTGTGTGCTCAGGGAGATACAGGGTTTGAAGTGTCAATATTGTATAGCTTTTCTCTCTTCTTACTATAAAGTAAAATATCCAGTCAGAAAAACCAGGCACACGTTGGTTGCTCTGCTCTGTTCAGTCTCAGTAAGAAGGACTTCAATCTAAAGGTCTAATTTCACATTTTTATTCATAGCTTGGATAAAGGCAGAGTCCTACACTAGCTTTTTGGCTTTCTTTCTGCCAGTTTCCCTTCTTTAAGAGAAAAACAACAAACAAACTTAACAACAACAAACTTAACCACAATCTTCCTTTTCAAAATTCCTTATGTAGTGTATCAACTGAGAACCTATTTCCTTAGTTTTATGTAGATAGGATTTGGGGAATTACTTTTTTCCCATTCAGGTTTTAATTTCTTCAGTACTAGATCAACACTCATGCAAACTATAACCGAGGGGAAAGGTAAAAAAATCAAAGAAACAAGCAAACCAAACTGATTTGCAAAGTTTTCTCCTTCTGCTATGCCTTTATTTTCTTCTCTTAGGAGGGATAATGCAAAGTTGCTACTAATATACTTTTTTCCTTGGGTCTTATTTGGTTTAAACCTAAAATAGATCAGTGCTGATCAGTGCATAGTTATTACAAAAATGAAATTTTTTTCCAGGTTTTTTTTTCTCTTTTTGAAAGTATTCATCTCTTTTGTGACTTTTAAAAATAACTATAAGAAATCTTTACCCAGATATTGAGTTTCTAGGGTTTTTTTTCTTTTTTAAGCCAACCAACCAATGAAACAAAAAACCCACCAAAAAAACTTCCCAAGCATCGCATTTATGCAGTATATATATGGAGATTTGTAGGTTGCAGTGCTCAGTCAGACAACTCATCTCAAATGAACTCCTCTAAAAAAAAATCTCTTATTTTCCCCAATCTGTTAGAATATGTTAATGTCAGTAGCTAACTGCAGTACCTGACTTCAGTGTGTATTTGCTTGTTGGTGCAGTGGGTGATGTATTTCTTCTGCCTTTGGTAGCCTGGCATCTGAGAGCAGATAGTTTGTGGTGTTACCTACCCAAGTGACAGTAACTGGAAAGCCTGAGAAGAGGGGCTGTGAAATAATAGTCTGAGTCCACGTTAAGTTTTTGTCTCTTGCCAGTTGACACTGACTTGAGTTATGGCACAGGCATTTATTTGGGAAAATGAACCTTGCAGGTTAACAGCTGAACCCCAAATATCCTTTTAAAGGTATCTGTGCACACACAAATCAGCACTTGGTGGCAGTTCAGTCTGTCAGTGCATGAGCCTTTTAAACTGCACTGCTCAGTGTAGAGGTTCTCCAAAGGGTGCTTATATAAATTCAACTTTGTGTGACAAATGCCTTCGTAAGGAACATCTCTCCATGGATTTATAGCCATCCCTTGGATTGTATCCAGTTAGCTGATTGAACATCTGGTAAGCATTGTGTGTTTGTACTAAGCCCTTACTGTATAAAGCTGGCTCAAGCTTTTCAGGCAAAGATCTGCAACCTTTCCTTGGCAGGCTTTTAGCCACTTGCCAAAATAAATCCTTTGCAGGGAGTAAGACATAGATAGAAAATTTGACTTAAAGGCACCTTTATATTGTACTGGAAGAGTTTGTACTTGCTTAAGGAAAACTGTGTTAGGCTGAAAAAGAATTGAAACTCATACACATACTGTGTTCCCAACTGCTATCACTCTCTCTTCCATTTATGTAGTAAAAGCTCTGATTTCCATATGCTGGGGATTTTTTTTTAACAAAATCATGCAGGGCCTTTAGAATAGCAATGTTTAATTTTATCACTGCCTATGCCTAGTGTGTTTTGTGAAGAAAACAGGAGAAATGTATCACGTTAAAAGCTATCATAGTGTTTTCATACATAAGTGAAACATGAACTAGTAGTAAGTTTTGAAATAGAAATATATTTTTTGAAAACTGTGTGTGGCAAGCTATTTGATAATAGAAGACATAACATGGGTGAGTCCAATGCTCACAATGAGATGTGGAAAATGCATCTAATATTAGAGTTCTGGAGGTGGGGGGATGGTGGGTTGTTGTACTTCATAAAACACATAGTCTCTACTCTTATGATTTGTTAGTTTTGCTCTGCACTTTGGCTGGTGCAGTAATATGCTCTGAATAGATCTTCTCCCTCTTCACCTTGTTTCCCAACAACAGTGAAACCTGTTTATTGTTAGGGTAATTGAAGCAAAAGGCCTTGGTATAATCTATTCTGATTAATCAATTTGGGGGTGGATAAATGAGAAAATGCACACATTAAAGACAGGTCTAGCCATGTTCCTGGCTGTTCCATGAATCAATTGGATTATGGAAAATTACTTGTGCTGTGAGTATCATGAACCAAATGTCTACTGCCTTCAACATAGCCTGAAGATCTACTACTGTTCTTAAAATATGAATTTTATAGTATAAACTGCTGGAGTGTCAAAAATCTGTGTTCTTTAAGTGTAGTCTTGAAAGGTTAAACCATTTGAGCCTTTTCATGAATGCTCTGTACCTGTGGCAAGAAAAATTGTTTTGCCATTGTTAAAGGCTGTCTCTGGAATTAAAAATTATTTAGTAAATGTTGTATCAGTTGCAAGTTAGAGTTTTTAAAAGGAAGTCCTTTCATTATTTCTCTGAATTTTTGGAAGGGCTCTATACTAAGGGCAGTATTGCAAACTGAGATACGTTCCCTAAGCCTTGCCTGCTGCTTCATCTCTTTCTTTTTTTCCCCATTATATTCTTTGGTTTGCTTTCATTATTGCTGCCATATGTCTTCCATGTATATATCGAAAAAGTGAATTATATCAGGTATCAGGAATAATGTAAAATATAGATTTTAATGTGCACTAGCAGCTTTAGCAAACAAACTGCCTGATACATAGACTTGCAGCTATTGCATGCTGTGTAGATCCTTGAATTATTGTATAGTAAGGATGAGATATATTTCTAGGAAATTATACTTCTGTAACGTCTACAGATATCAGCATCTAGGTCAAAATACTCAACCTGAATATATCTGAGGAATTTTAATAACTCTAGTTTGCACCAGCGGGGCTCCTTTGCCAAGACAGAAGAGCTTAAAAAAAAAAAAGTCTTATTTATATTACAGTATTGTAAAGGAACACTGGGAAATACTCCTTTTTTACTTCTCTGTTATAATTCCCAGATCACTACCTGGAAACTGGATCTTCCCAGTGAATTTTGAAGCATGTGCTTTTCTTCTCTATTAGACTCTGTTTTCAAAAAATCTTCAATACAGTGTTTTTTGGCTTCACCATGGAAATCTGCTATGCTGTGAATGGTGCTATTTAAAGGAAACATCTTCTGTTGCAATTCATGAACATTCTGTGGTAGATAAAAGTGACCCAGGGTATTTGTTCACCTCTGCCTAAAATACTGGAAGCAGCTGTACTTCTCCTTTTCAGAGCAATTTAATTGTTTACATTTGCACAGCAATATCATAAGGCAAGAAAGGAAGAAAAAACTTCTTTTCCTATTAAGACTTCAGAAAAATGAAACTGTGAATGTATAATCACTTTCAGGCTTTGGTCAGGGTTCTTCAAACCCTAGATACAATAGCTGTAATAGCTGTAATAATTTAACTATAGTGTGACAAAGACCTGAAACCATCCCGTGTTCTCTTTGAAAGAGTGCCCATCTAACAGTCCAGTTCTCCTGGTAATCCTGTGTCAGGCCTTTATTTGGGGCTTGGTGAAAATCAGATCTCTCCTGTGGAACTGTCTTCTCATCTGAAGAGCGCTCCACAGGCAGAGGTCAGAACTTTAGGATCGGGTTTGAGGCTTTGTCTCTGGGGATGAGTTCTTAGTTTTACAGAAATAGTCCTTTGCATTTCAGTTGAAAAAGTAAACCAGCAATGCACTGCCATGTGTTCAATTAGCATTATATTTAATGTTATATTCAGAAGCAGAGTTCAAAAATATTTCAGTGCTTTGTAAATGTCACACATCATACCTGCTGAACAGGGAAAAAAGAGGAATAAAAAGGTCTCATTGGCTGCAAACGCAGGAAGTAAAATTTAAATAGTGGGGAATTATTTTAATTTTTCAACTACAGCAACACGAGTTTCAGTATCTGATTTACCTTGGGTTTAGAACAGCTTGTGGACTAAACAGATTTTTATTTACTTTTAAATGCTTTAAAGTGTTTTTGAAGAAAAGTAGAGTTAGAGTTTATAAAGAATTCTTTATAAAGAATTTAACCTCTTTATAGAGAGGTTTTTTCTATGATTCATTTGTATGCACTCTGTAGTTGTAGCAGATTTTGTGAATATCCACAATGGCAGATGTTTGTTTTAGAGCATGCAGTTTTTGTGTGCTCAGAGTTTTTGGAGTGAACAGAAATATTTAGTTATTATATTAAATACACTTTGAGACTCATGCAAATCCAGTACTTCAGGCAAGATAATATTAATGCTAAATATTAATAAAAATGATGAACCCATTTTATAATAAGGTTTTTGAGTCTGGGATTGTCTGGTTAAACCTCATAACTGGAGTGATTTGTACATCTGCCATCCTGACTTTGGGCAAGGTTCTTCAGTGCATTAGCAAACTTCTCTGGAAAACTGGAGTATATCTGTCTGTTATGCTGCAAGGCTAATATAAGTGGGAGCATTCCTTAAAAGAAAGAGCTTTTTAAAGATGGGAAAAGGACTTGAGATTTAGATTTATATCTTCTCTTGAGTTAACTGCGCACTCTTCATTGAAAGACTAAAAAGTACACTTGATGATGTAATGAACTTGCAGTTAATAAAATGCATTTATCTCTGTTTCAGAATACTAAATACCTTTTTTAAGTTGAGGAAAGGATTATGTGTTTTGAGGATTCCTTGTTGTTAAAATCTTTTTGCTGGCTGTAGTTACTAAATTATAGTCAGGTCCTTTTTCAAAAGCCTTTCTCAGAGCATTTTACTGAATATAATACTCTGTGTACAAACGCAGGAGTTATTAGTGAGTTGTTAAATTTCTAAATTTGACAGTGGCAAATTGACCATCTATAAAAATATTTTTGGTTTTGTTTTTTTTTTTTTTCTCAGTATGTGATGGTGTACTGGATTCCAAATCTGATTTTAAATGATCAAAATCAAAGCAAAACAGAAGCTGACTCAAGTTATGCCAGGGGAGATTTAGGCTGGTTATCAAGAAAAAATTGTACATCAGAATATGCTGCCCAGGGAAATGGTTGGGTCACCATCCTTGGTGGTATTTGAAAGACCTGTAGATGTAGCACTTAGGGACATGGTTTAGTGGTGGATTGGCAATGCTGGGTTAGTGATTGGGTGCAACATCTTAAAGATCTTTTGCAGTCTTAATGATCCTATGATTTTATGAAGACTCTACTAACTAAAGGTTCCAGGATTTGAAGATTAAAATTCATTAATTATAGTTTGTTTGAATTTTGTTGTTTTGGTTTGTGTTTTTTGTTTTAAGTAATCGCTTTCATTCCAGGTCTTTATTATTAGAGAGCATAAATTCTACATACTTAGGGAAAGTCAGACATCTAACTTATATAAGAATTATTTGACTTACTCATGTAGTCTTTGTGAGATACAATTGGTACCAGAAATTACATTTCTTGTTTTGTTAAGATACAGCTTTGGAGGGTTTGATAGTGTCATTTCAGAAGAATGTATACCTCACTAAAAGTTAATTGGCTTCCCTTAGGTAGATTAAGCATTTCCCTTCCCAGTGCTTCAGTGTTTGACTAAGTTATGTAAGAAAATCCTATCTTGTCCAAGTACGTTTCCTAATTTTTTGACTGGGAAAAGGGGAGGGAAACTTCACATATGCAGTAATATCTTGTTTGATGTCTTCTCTGAAAAAACTCACAGAGTTTCCACCAGGGTAGCCAAGCCATTAGGATGGCTAATCCAGCTTTTCAAGTTTCTCTTTCTTTGCACCATTATTTAGAGCTTTGTAATTCCATATTGCACCAGAAAGGCTGACTTGGGCTATGAGCTGTGAAATAGCATGAGCCCATGTTTCTGTGGTTTTTTCCTGGGTCTCAGCAGGCATCATTGGAACTCTTTCCACTGACTGGACAGATCACTTGAGTTGTCAGGCACAGTGTTTTCTGACAAACTGAGAATAGGAACTTGGAGAAATATTTGGAGTAGGGAATAAAAGTATCTTTCTTTTATGCCTGTTTGGCTACACAGAACTATGGAAAGTGTTGGAGAGTATTTAATTTCATTGCTTCTGCCTTTGGAGGAAAGTAATTTACAAATAACCTTGTGAAAAGCTGGTGCAATGACTACTATCCAGTACATTCTACACAGTTTCTCTGCAGTGTTCAAATTTTTTTCCTAAGACTCCTGATTCCTAATGCAGTACATAGGAAGAGTAGTCAAAGAAGTTTTCCTGTGTATATGGCAGAGACACGGGCTGTAAAAGTTGTATCCAAGAACTTGCATCTTAATTTCTTTGCCCAAACTCTTTTGACCATATAAAGTATTAAAATGGAATTACCATGTTACCAAATTCTTTTTCTGAGTCACTAATACCAGATGCTGTTGAAGCTACCATCACTCGAGGTTGCATTTACATGATAGTTTCAGACTAATTCCTTCTAACAATACTGCTACTGCCAACATTACTGGTATTGAAGGACTAAATGAAAGACTAAAAGAGGATTGGATTTGCTATAGCACAGTTGAGACTGAAATTGTTGTAGCATTTCCTGTCTGAACAGTTTGGATAGCATGAGGCACACAGTATTTCTTCTGTGATTGTAATGAAAGCAGCCCCGTTCCACTGAAACAATTTTACATCAATAAGATAGTTGGAAGACAACATGGAAAGAGTCCAACCTTCCAATTTCATACCTACTTTAGAGAAACTAAGAAAAGAATCTGCATTTTAAACATCTGGAATCTATTTCTTCAGTTTTATGGTATTGATGTTGGATTTTCTTTTATTCATTCTTCTTCTTCTTGTTCTCTCTGTTTCTGGGAGACATATGGTTGAGGGTTTTAATTAGTTAGAAAATGGGAGTTTCTGTTAAGAATTATTCAGAATAAAGTTAAATAATGGCATTGTTAAATTCAGTAGGATCTAAATTTTATTATTGGTTTCCTATGTTTATGGCACCCAACTAAATATTTTCCTTCTTTTCCCATGTAGTCCTTCCTCAAATAACAGCTGAGGATGGACTTCAGTTGGTATACATGAATCACAGATGAGCTGAACATGAATGTGCTTTTAAAGATTATATAGTTCCAGTTTAAAAGGATCGTTGTAGTGTTCTCTTTTAGGAAATTAGCTGCTACTTTTGTGTAGCTTTGCAAGCAATAGCATTTCAGAGGGTCATTTTCTAAGAAATGGGCACAAAACTTCAGTAATTGCGAAGAAGGACTTCTTTATTATTTTTTAAAAGATATTTTTCTTTCTTTTTTTACTTGATTACTATTGATGGCTCCTTCCAGTGAAGCCAGTGGAAAAGTTGGAGCAGTTAGGCAAACGATCTCTTGAAGCCAACACCTATCCACAGAAATCAGTGTCAATATGAGGCTTTTTCTCCTTATGTTCCCTAATTTACCTGAGATACAGCCACCTAACTTATTTAGTTCTCGTGGAAAGCCCTGTTGTCTGTCCCTGTAGGCACCAAAGCCTTAATCTCCTGTACTTCTTCGTGTGGGGCTTGATTCTGCACGGCTCTCGGTACCAGTGCATACAAGTAGCATCTTCTCTTGCTAAACCAAACAAAGCTTGTTTTATGCCTGGTTACAATAGGAGAGAAACAGCAGACTACCATTAATCGCATTGTTTGAATCTGGACCTAAAAATCCAAGTCCTTTTTCTCCTTGTTACTGTGAGGTTGGATTGTATTCATTATCTTGCTGACTGGCCCGTGTGTGTCTTCCCTTGCTTCCTGCTGAGCAGCTTAGCCCGGCCCCAAGTGCGTTGCTTCCCCTTCCACTTCCTGCCAGCTTCGCCTCCAGAAGTGCAGGCAGGCCAAAATCTGAAGTCCCTGCCCTGACAAAACTGATTCTTACTTGGATATCAGTATTTGGAACTGCAATTTCCTGTAAATCCTTCCTTGCTGGGCTCTTTAAAGTTTGCTGTAGTTAGGATAAGTAAAAGTCCTTACACAGATGACAGAATCAGTTGAACAGCAGAATGGATTTTCCTCTTTGGTTTGTTTTGGAAAGACCATTGAAATATATAATTGCTCTGGGGAGAAGTCCTGACTTTACTGTAGCAGAGAGACTGTGGCTGTCTATTATTTGGAGTTGACCCTTAGCAGGGAAACAAAATCATTGCAAATTGCAATGTTTGTGTTTTATTACAAGTTTTAGGGATAAATTTGCCTTTATCTAGAAATAATGATGTATGGAACTGCCAATCCAAAACACCACTTGTTCATTTTGCTTTTGAGAAGATAAATAGAATCCATAGGAAAAACACACTAAATAGGAGATACTGTTGTTATCAATTACAAATTATTGAATATTGAAATTATTTTTAGCATTTTAAAAATGAATAAAATTTAGACTAAACTGTTTTCATCAGTCAAAAAAACATACGTGAATATATGTGAACATATGTGAATATACACGCACATATATGTATTATACATGCATATATATGTATTTTTGTAATTTAAATAAATAATTTATTACTGAAAAATGTGCCTGGAAAATGTTAGTGTTTGATACATTGCATCAGAAAAATGAGGAGTCCTGTTATACTTTTATCAAGCATATTGATAATTGATAATGTTTGCAACAGTATTAGTATATTTATTAATACTGATTAAACATATATTCTTCTTATGTTCAAATCACCAAGCTACCTGCAGTTTTAAGTCTAGATGATCATTTTGCCTGTCTGGAATATTCTTAGGTAGAATAAATTTTGACACTTAGGTAGACTACACGAGAATTCATGTACTAAAGTTGGAAATATCCCGTTACTAATTTGTTTGGCTTCAGTTAGTCTCTCCTAAATATCAGTACACATCCCAGAACTTCACTTTGCACCTAGTTTCCCCCAATACATTTATCTTCTTCTGGATGAAAAAACCCCAAGCAACTGCATCATGTATTTCCATCACAGCTGGTGACAAACATTCAAAATGAGTGCTTCCTTTATTTAACATTGTCTGTCAGAATATTGAATACCTTGAATATTGAATACCTTATTGAATACATCAGAATGTTTAAATACCTTGCTGAAGGACAAGACTGTTTTGAAAGACTTGCTTTTGCTTCCTATTTCTTCTTATGTCCTAGTGGTAATTTTTATGTTCTTTGTGGCAAAAGCACAGAAATACTTGTTTGAAAACTAAATAAAAAGTCAAAGCAAATTTTTGAGTTTCTGCAAGTAAGGAGTATGAAAATCTTGCTAAAATTTAAGCAGCCACTTGACTACACAGCAAAACATAAAGTAAGGTGTTTTCAATGTTTTCTCATCATCTCTTATTTGAAGTATGAAAAAAAACTTGTGTAGCAAACAAGTTGCAGAACAATAGGTTATGTAATTTAGAATTAAAATATTATGTAAACTATTATCTTGATACCATGGTCTCATTCCTTCTGCTGTTATTGTTGATGTCATTTATATGGAAAGCAGCTAAGGATTCCTGTGCATGGCAATAATTGCATTTATATTTCTTATCATCATAGTATACTTTATATATTGGTTAAGCTTTTTCTCTTCAGAGAATCTGGTTTTATGTGTTCAGAGATGCTGCCAGACTGGGACAATCATAGGCTAGTGGGTTGGTCAGTGAATACAGAACTCAGGAAGCTTCCTCAGCAAAAAAGTATTTGTGACTTTGAGCTAAGTCATCAATTTACCCCACATCTCAGTTCTGTTTGTATGTGAGCACTGTTATTAAATAGGACTGCCACAGGGATAAAATATGTGGAAAATGAATCAAGCAGCTAGGGCTGCAAAGAGATGGACAGTCAGGTATTGTGAAGAAAAAGATGACATAAAACTAATGGATACATCTGTGCCAGATACTACATGACAGAAGCCTTTTAAATCCTTCTTGTTAGCAAGAAAGAGCCTTTCTGATTCTGGAGGAAAATATAATAAGAAATGGTATTTCTATTTCTCTTTTTTCAGTGCAGTACTTCAGAGCCTCTAGCTAGTAACTAGCGGGTTCTTTATTTTTTTCCTTAGGCCATCAAACTGGCAGATTATGAGGCGGAATTGTTTTTTGGGCACTGGAGGTTAGGTTCAGTTCTCTAAAGGAGGGCTGCCAGCTGTTCTCTCAAATCAAAACCCCTGAATAATATTAAATTAGTGTGCAGTAACTATAAAGTGCAAATTTTTGAATTTGCACACATAGGTGAAGGGAAAACCCTGAATTGTTCTGTCATTTTAGAGGAAAAGCTGCTGGAGCAGATTCTGGCTTGCTCTGCTACCTCAACCTCAAGGATCTGCAACGTGGGTTTTTTCCATAGGATCAACCCTAGGCAGTCTATTGGTGTTTTTATTAGCACTTGGTCACTTCAGAGGTGCAGTGGAACCCACGGAATGCATCACCTATGATCTCCTTGAGAGGAAAATCAAGTTTGGGTAATAAAGCTATGCAATGATATTGACATGAAAGTGATTAATTTTAAAGCTATTAAATAATGACTGAGCCTCTTTTCAGGATTGAGCACCATGATCCTTATTCATGCAGGGCAAGTAAGGATTGCTGATGTATAGGTTGCAAATCAAATACTTTATCCTGTGTCTCATCTGTGTGACACAAATAAGCAAAAATCAGTAGCTTAATGAAAAGATACAAATCTTAATTTTTTAAATAAAATATTGTGCATTATGGTTTTAGTGTAGAGTATCAAATTAGCTCTGATTGGCCAAGTCTTTTATCCATATGCTAATCACTGTTATGGAAGATATGGACAGTCAAATTTTCATACTGTATTACCTGAAAACTCCTGGAAGAAGAGAGCAATTGATTATGAAAACAGCTGAAACATCTTTTAAAGCTACAGAGGTTTATGTCTGAAATAGGCAGACTCCTTGTAGGAGTTTGTTTTGCCCTTGTTATTCAGAAATTATACACTTGATGCTCAGTTCAAAGTATTTTAACATTATGCTTTTACCTGAACAAAATTGCATTCAGTAATAGTAGAGGGAATGGATTTTGATTTGTAATTGATTAACTGTCTTAATGTGTTTGCATCAATTGAAAAATGCACTAGCACAAGCAAAAGCTCAATATTGCTCCAAGTAATTTTCCAGGCATCTGTGTTTCAGTGGCTGGATGGCATTTAAGGTAACTCTGCGATGTAACAGATGCTGATTTCATCCTATATTGCTGTCATGCTAATGACTAATAGTGCTGATAAAAGGCAGTTGAGCATGTGCCTGGGGCATGGAAAACTGACTCTGGGTGAGCTGTACCATGATGTCAACGTTGTTCGGAATGCATGGATTCCATCATGGCTCGGTGTTTTGTCTTTAAATAGTCCTTGCTTTTATGCAGGACTCCTCTGCTCTGATTTACAGCTAAGTTCTTGTATCTCTGGTTGCATTAAATCACAATCAGCACTGTAGACAATAGCAAAATTTAAAAGCTTTTAAAAATAATCTCTGCTTTTGATATTGAAGGAATAATACTTGGGTGGCCTGTGGGAAATTAGTTGGTGGTCTAAGTCTAGTTCCTCATGGATGCATCAAAAACAAACAATTAAAAAAACCTCCTTCATTATAAACAACACCCTTGCTGATACATTCAGCGTGGAACAAAAACTGAGCTGTGGAGGAATGAAATCCTCTGTGACCTTTAGTTTCAACTTTGCTTAGAACATAGTGGTAGAGGAAAATTGAGTCTTTTGTGTTATTTTGTTACTGGATTTCATAACCAGCATACAGATATAGTTCAAGAAAGGACCTCCGTCCACTGTTCACTCATTTTTGAGAAAGTATAAGAAGCCATAAAAAGTATTTTTAGATACTGACTTAATACCTTGAAATATAATTTCTCTGTGTCTTACCTGTTGGCATGCAACATACTTAAATCTTACAAAATTTCTTGCCTTAGCCCTTACTGATTAAACTAACAATTAGTAAACCTCATGTGATTTGTAATTCTGTGTATGAGATTATATTTTTGTAGTTCAGAGTGTTCCCCACTGTCAGTCAAAAGAAAGAAAAGGAGCAAATGAGGCAGAGAATCCACTCACTGTCTGCTGTTGGGTATGGCTGAGGAAATCCACATACTGGTTGATGACAGCCAAATAAATTAATTAGCTTGTTGGTGAGATACTTGAAAATTCTTATGCACTGTGCCATTAGATTTTAGCCAACTGCATATAATTATAAATAGAGAAGCTGTGATTGTTTATTAGTGGTATCTGGAGATAAGTCTGTAATTTTCTTCTTCCAATATGATACATGTTCTTTAAGAAACAGCAGAATGCAGCCATGATCGTTTTTATTTTGCTTATGTCTGTCTATAGTGACTTTTTAAAGAACCACGTCAGAAACGTGCATCCTGTATTAAATAATAGACTTCCATCGTTCCTGTTAAGTTATTGCTTAATTTACCTTGGATGTGGTTAAGAATAGGATAATACAATCCATGAGCCCCTAGATGGAAGCTTTATCTAGACCTGTTAAGGTGACTGGGAATGCAGCAGATGGGCTCACTTCAGGGTGTGCAGCATTTCATGTTATTTGGTGCTGCTGCTTTTAGAGACACCTCTCTGGACAACTGTACAGAAACAGCTATGCAGCAATAGGGCAGAGCACAAAGTATTCACCCAGACCTTTGTATCTGCCATTGTTTTAAGAACATTTCCCAGTCTGTGTTTGTGGAAGATGAGGATTCTCTGTAGGGCAGTCGTTTCTCAGTGCTGTACACCCCTCTCGTGTTTGTCTGAGAGCCTTTCTCTCTCATCCTTTCATACGCAATAACACTCCAGTGCTCAGCTGCTTGTTGAGCCGAATAACCCAGTGGAGTTTCTTGCTGGAGGATGTTTTACTTTAAACAAACCATTCATGTTTCTGCTTCTGTTGTTTCCCAGTATTCTGCAACCCAGGAATCAGGAACGGGAGGAGCCCTAGCTGAGCAGTCATGCAGCTGAAAGCTGCACGCTTCCTCTTGGCTCTCTGCAAAACCACTTTTATAAGTCCAGTGCAAGATGTTCTAGTGCAGTTTGACTGACACCTTTCCCTGTGCATCTTCAGGAAGGATCACTGTGGTGAAACTTAATAAAATTATTTATCAGTATGTTGCGATGTTTGCTGTGTTAGCCAAAGGCAACAATGACAGTGAAATGTAGCAATAGTAAAAGTGGAAACATAATGGTGTTGCATGCTTAACAGCAAATGCAGGTCCTTCAAAATATTAGTCTGCCTTTCTCATTTGTATTTTTGTTTTAAATTTCAATTTCAGAAATGTGTCATTTTGTTAGGTTTACCTTCAATCATACACAAGCTGTGGCTAAAACAGAATTTTTATGTCGTCTTTTATTTCGATACAGAACGCTGTTCTGTGTGGAATAACTTATAGAAGGAAATAAAAATGCTGATAAAATCAGATCCTGTTGATGTAACTAAATGTATTTATTTCAAATTGTCATCCTGCAAAGATGAGATTTAGTAGAGAGAGGACTCTTGTATTCGAGGCAAAGGAACATCTGCAGGTGCATCTGGAGGAAACACTTGGATCCTGTGTGTTGTGGTCTGTTTTTACTGGGCTGTTATTATTGGTCACTGAAAGGCAAGATGCCAAAACTGGACAGGAAATACCTTTTTTCCCGTTTCTATGAGAGTTTTCTGACAAAAATATATTTTGCATGCAAGCTTCTGCAAATAATGCAGAGTTTTGTTAAAAAATTTATTTCCCATCCTCTCCCAGCCTTTTTTCCAAAAGGGTTTTGGAGTAATCTTGGCTAAAGCTAGTGTGTGACTTTTTGAACTGAATTTGTTATAAATAGGTGTTTCCACTCAGCTTTGTGTCTTGACAAAAGAACTTTTGAGCAGAAACTTCCTGATTTTTCAGGCACTGCTGTTCTAAATATAGGAACTCCTTTAGGAGATCTAAAAATGCTTCATGCTCAGGTACTTACTACTCAGAACCACTATAATGACAGTTCATTAAAATTGAGAGATAGATTGAAAAAAATTTCTATGCAAAGTCCATGTTGTTTGTGCCTTTTGCCTCTCAAGATTTTTAGCATGTCATTCCTTTATTCCACAGCACACACTCCCCTTGAAAAGAGCTTCAAAGCTGTTTCATTTTTCTGTATCTGTGTCTCTTCTTCCTAATGAAGAAGATACTGTTTCTTCTGGGAACCTGTTGGCTTGCTTAAAATATGATGGAGCCAGTGAAGTGTCAAAGATTATGTTCCTACAAGCTCAGTGAAAAATCAATGGCTTGGTGGAGAAGGGAGGACTTCTATGGAAGATTCAGAAGTGCTTAGTGACCCTTCACATCAAACTGGTAGGAAAGCAGGCTTTGGTAATTCCAGTTTTCATGGAAGCACTTTTACCTGTCATGAGCATCTCCATTTATTTCATCTGCTGTTTTTCTAGCTTGTTTTTTTTTTTCCTTAAAGGCACTATTGAAAAAATGCTCCTTACTTTGACCAAAACTCTGTGGAAACAAATGTGATTTAAAAGCACAGGCTATAGTCCCCTCTGTGCACCGTGTAGTTGCTGATTCATCACTTTGCTGCAGGGCATGGATCTGCTGGTAGACACTTTGCCCCTTTGTCTGTGGCCTGAGGCTGTGCTTGTGTCCCTCTGAACACTCCTGGGACCTGAGAGACTGAATAGTGTGAGTTTGCCATACTAGGCTGAACTGAGAACACGTATTTCAGTGTCATAGTCCAGTCTGTGGCACTGAATGATCCACCACCCCCATCTCCAAGACCTCACATAAAGTCTATAAATTATCCTTTCTCTGATCTGTGCTTGCCATTCGTATCAGAAGATGAGTGAGAGNGCACTCTTGGGACCTGAGAGACTGAATAGTGTGAGAGTTTGCCATAGCTGGCTGAACTGAGAACATATATTTCAGTGTCATAGTCCATTCTGTGGCACTGAATGATCCACCANGAATACTGTGGGTTTGCCATACTAGGCTGAACTGAGAACACGTATTTCAGTGTCATAGTCCAGTCTGTGGCACTGAATGATCCACCACCCCCATCTCCAAGACCTCACATAAAGTCTATAAATTATCCTTTCTCTGATCTGTGCTTGCCATTCGTATCAGAAGATGAGTGAGAGCTCTGGGATGCAGCTACATTGCTAGGACTTTGCCCTGTCCATCTCACGGAGAAGAAAATAATCTGCAGGGAACAAAATCCATCTGTTCTTCTGTGGAGCATCCATCCAACAAGACCATCATATCTGTCCTTTACATTTTCAGCATTGAGGGGGGTTTGGATCATATTTTTTTTAAGTTTAGCTGATTTTTCTCTCTTTTTTTT
>VYXF01013108.1:337104-351200 GCA_013397295.1 Polioptila caerulea
TTTTTTTGGTAACAGTATTTTTTTTTACTGTGGTACCTGCATATTGTGATTAAAAAAACCCCAAATCTTTGAAATAGGATTGAATTTCTATGGTACTCTTGCAGATTGGGAGAAATAGGATTATCACAGTATTCAAGTAATTGATCAAATTCATGTATACTGAAAAGTATCCATGCAAAGTTAATTTCTTTCAATCAGATTCTTTGTGCTGGTTTCACAATTGTGATGATTGCACAGCCCAGCCTCATCAGAACTTACAGGATTCCTATTACTATTTTGATGAAACTTTTTCTTTTTAACAACTGCTTTATTGAAAGATGAGATGATCTTGGTGTCTGAAAGCTATGTAATACTAAAGGTAACAGGATACATTTATATTATATCACACAGTTTCAAGTTCTAATGCTGATTGTTATATTCTACTCTAGATGTTATTGTGCAAAACCAGTATCTGGTTTTAGGTGGATGGAAGGTTTTGGCCATGTAGCTGATTTTTCAAAGTCCATTTTTGCTATTGGAAAAGTTTCCATAGATCCTGTTCAGTTTCATGCTGACCCTCATGGCTCAGTTTTGACCTTGGCAGCTCCTGGCTATTGTGCTTCTCTAGGCAGAATTTTAGAACTGAACCTTGTAACTTGATCTTAGAGGTGTTCAGCACCTCTGAAAGGGCTGAAACACAGAATTAATGTTTCAGGCTCTTCAGGTTTGTGGAACAGGGCTTAGGTTTGTCATCAGGTGCCTTTGTTACTTCTGTCTGATACACGGCTTCCCAGAGAGAGGGATAAAATAAGAGTTATGGGTTGATCAGTAATTGACTCTTTAAACAAAACAACCACAGCAGCAGTCATCATCACCAGGGGCAAACTGGAATAACAGTTTTTACTGTATCTTGAAATATACTGAACTGTCTCTTGATTCCTATTAGTGCCATTTGTAGAGTGTATGTGTCTTGCTTTTATTCTGCTGCTATTCATGGAGCATCTGAAAGATGTCAGGGAGGCTGATAGGCTTTTAGCAGGTGCAAAATCAAGTCTGGCAACTTCATAAAGCTACGGGGTTTTTGCAGCATTGACATTGCAGCTTCCCAAACACTTGGAGCAGCCTTTCTGCCCAAGGGTATGGTAGTCTCCGTAGCAGAGGCAGTGGAGGTTTATATTTAGAATTAAACACGGCATCTAGTTAAGATTTTTAGCTTACATGTGTGACATAAGTGAAGTACCCTGAAATGTTAACTATTATTGGTGTGATGGATAAACAATAAACAGGCCTGCCTAACTACTTGAAGAAAAAAAGAAGACTATTTATTCAGACTTGGAAAAAATAATGTGGAGAGCTCTGTTTAAAACCCAATTAATAGACTGTATTTGCCTTTCTAACTTGTGGGACTGGATGTGAGTCCTTTCAGAGTGAATAGCCCTGTTTGGAACTGGCAGTGCATAGTTGTGCTGCATAGTCATGGTCTGCTCTTTCCTCCCTTGGACCAACTTCAAGGGCAAGGTCCCAACCTCTCCCTGTCTAGAGCTGCTAATTTGTTGAGCCCTCTGTGACCCAGGCTCCAGCATGTGCCAAGGGTTCACCTACAAATTCCCTCAGCAAAGTGCTTCTTATCTGCCAGAGACTAAGCTGTGATAAGGAGATTGGAATTCTTTGGTTTTTATACATAAGCGTTCTTGTATATAAGTGTGAACAGTGACCATAATATGATAAATAGCAAACACATCTATATTAGTTACATTTGGGAAATTAATTCTTTGCAGGTTTGTAAAGCCAAGCTGCCATTTTATCTGTGTAAATGCTCTTATTTCAAACACACATCTAAGTACTGACAGAGGGTTTAGAGTTTTGAATTAATGTAATTTGTATTCTTTATGTTTGTGTTCTAAGTAGTTCTACCTTTGAAATTTTTGCAGTGTTAGGTTTGTGCTGACAGAGTTGCTACTTGGCAGAGATTTCAGCTGTGAAACAGAGTGAGAGTATGTGCTTTGAAATTTTAATTTTGGTTCCCTGTCTGGAGAAGAATGTTGTCCTTTTAGATCATATTGCTTAAGAAATAGAAATTTATGAATGAGGATAACATTTGCTGGTTTAGGCCATGCTCAAATATGAGTGGTGTAATGAAACCTATGAATTACTCTAGGCAAACACTTGTTTTGGAGCCACGCTTTATTATCCTGCAGCATAATATAGATTTACTTTCGATGTGAAAAATGAAAATAATTAAGACTTTATGGTAATCTGTATTTTGGGTTATATCATGTTTAGATATATTTCAGCTAATTCTGAAGAAACTAGCTATAGTACTGCATAAAATAGGCCAAACACAACTCAAATCTTGCTCCATCTTTACTTAGAAAGAATTGCATATGTAGGAAAAGTAAAACCTGTGTTCTGCTGTGTTTTCGCTCTAAGGAAAATGCTACAGAAGTCATGTTTTAAACCAAGGAGATCAGCTATAGTTTCATTTGATAACATACACAGAATAATCTATTGCTTCTACTTTCTGTCTACAGCTGACTTTTCCATCTTCAGGCTTCTCATTCGATTTGATTTCAAATTGATTAAAATGTTTCACCTTTTTGAGATAACTAAATTTTTCAGTTACGTGTATGTAAGGGAAATGTATCTCTAAATTGCTTATACATGAAAATTATATTGGGTTTATATTAATTTTCAGTGGAGAAGATTAAAAGCAAGGTGATCAAAAGCTGTTCTGCTGTAAGACACAAGTCCAAAACCAGTGTGTGACTGTACTGAACAAGTCTTTAACTGTATGTTCACATCAAAGAATAGAATAACGTGTTAATCATGTCTGTAAATATTCATATGTATAATACTCATAATAGATTGTTTTGGGAGCCTCAAATTCTATTTCAACCATCTGAATTCAAATGAAAACTGTACTTGATGACAGAGGAACATTATTCAAGAGTGCAGAAGAGAACTGGCCTGACAATCATTGTAACTTTGACACAGATAGTAATTGATCCACAAGAAATTATTGGGAGGAGGTTGTGGGACGAGGTGTGGACATGACCTGAAAAAATACCTGTACTAATTTTTTCCCATCTAGAGTTAATCATATGTAGTTGGCAGAAAACATACCAATAATATTTTCATTGTTAACCATAATGGAGCATCTGCAGTTGTACCAGTAATACTTTACTAAATTATTGTTGAATCCTGATATTAGTTTCTGAGTTACAGACAATTAAAAAAAAATTAAAATCCAAGTGATACTGTACTCACCTCCTTCGTAGGTGACTAGGTTTGGGTTTTTTTTAGTTTAACGTATTATTCCTAATTCCTGCACTAAAATTTGTCTAACTTTTATTTTTTCCTCTCTCAGTTTCTTAACATATGAAAGTGTTGTCGTTTTGTGCCCATTTTTTAAAGTGAGTTTGTAATGAATATAATTCATCCAGGAAAGGTTAGATTTTGAGACTAAAAGATGAATTCACACTGTAGTTGCCCCCTTGTGTTCTTATCTTTTAAAAAAAGAATGCTTGTCACTAATAATGTTGGACATACGAAGCAGTAAAATATTTGTCATTAGAAACTGTTTGCAAAATGCCTTTATTTGGTACCTTGGTGCTGATAAATGGAATAGATTTTGTTTGCAGAATCACCATGACATTGAAAGATGTTATATAACCACCACAATTTTGGTGAGCAGGAACTCAATATTGTGTAAATATCAGAATAACCCAGCTGACTGCAGCAGGAGGTTATAGCACAATCAGATTGATTTTCCATAATGAATGCTAATAATGATCAGTTAATATTAACTACTTCTTTCTGCTGTGTGATAACAAGGGCTCCTGTTAAGCCAGGGATAATGTGACAGAGCTTTTAGGGTTGTGTGACATCTCATACAGGAGTGGAAAAAGCTCATCCTGTCACAGTATCATCATTTAAAGATCGTGTGGTGGGTTTTGTTCTGCTCTGCTTGCTCCTGTGTGGGTACCAATATCTCAAAACATTTTGAGCAAGCATCTAGATAAGTCACAAAAGCAGAATTGCTTCAGAGGTCACGATGACTTTGCATAATGAGTCCATTAGATGTGGTAATCAATATCAAGCCCTTGGATCTTATGAATATTGATGAAGCAATTGTAGCAAGGAGGTAGATGGGGAATTGAGATGCATTTTGGCACAATCAGAGAAACAGTTAATGGCCTAGGTAGATTATGGGTCCAGTAACCACTTCACAACATTTTGGATCTTTCTAAGTTATCATTAATAATGGAAAAGCCATTATGGCATTTGCAGTGGGAAAAAACTGTATATGGCTTGTGCTGCATTCTGCCCTCACAGTGGTTCTAAAGACAGTGGTGTCACTCTATTGTTTGAAACACAATGGTAAAAATCCACTGGTGAAAACAGTGGGATTCCTCACAAAGTGAGGCATTATGTCACCTTTTCACTTTTTCTTTGAATTGTTTTTCTCCCTTTTTTTTTTTTCTTTTTTCATTGGTTGGTTGCTTTTGGTTTTTTCTTTGTTCTGCTGATTCTGTCTTTTCTGTACAGGAAAAGGAATCTGGAATGTTTTGTGAGTAGTCATGAGCATTAAGCATTTTTGCATGCACCCACAGTTGTGTCCCTCTTCACCCTTCTGGCCTGGGCTTAGTGCAGTGGCTTCATCCCTCTGAGCCCTGTAAGCAGCACAGAAACTTCTGAAAATCCCTGCTGATAGTTTACATGCAAGTGCTGACTGAAGTATGTTGCACTGGTATAACAGAGTTTGCAAGCACAAGCGCTTGTAGCTGGATTATACAATCAATCATCTGATCTGCAGCCCAGCTATCAGTCTGCAGAAAGGAGTAAACAAAAATTTCTTACCTTGCAGAGGTTGAGCTGAACATGCGTCAATAGATAACTGGCAAACATATGGAGACTGAGGTCAGTTCAGGCCTTGTCCTGAGTGTGGGACAAACCAGTCAGACGAAAGATAAGGGGAAAGATGTGGAAAATGTGAAGGGTAGAAGTTGATTCTTTATAAATTAAGAGAAGAGAGACAGAAGAATGACATTTTAAGTGTGAAAAGCTCTGGCCTACGAAAGGAGAGTGCACAATTTTCATTTCATGCTCTTTTGCCCGTGCAAGCAGCTGACTGTGTGTTGAAGGGCACTTCTCATTCGGCAGTGGGGCTGGATGGCTCTGAATTGAAAGTCTGTGTCCTTGCAGAGGGCTTGTAGAAAACTCAGTTCAATCAGCAATGACCAACTCACTCAAGTCACAGTACAAAATCCTAAGACTCAATTTTAATTCTAGCATTTATTTAAGAGAACCAGTATGCAGAGCAAGTGGGACTTTTTACATAAAAATTGAGGGGTACCTTCAGGGTTGCATCTTTGACTTGGGTTAATCACACACGTTCCAGTGTGGTAGAAGTGTATGTGATTAATACACACAGCATGTGCATAGAGGGCCAAATACAGTTAGAGTGACAAAAAAGTTACATTGACAGAGGATATTTAAAAAAATAGATTTCCAGATAGTAATAAGTACATTTAGCTGCAATTGTTCTCTGGTGATTAAAATAAATACCTAAGAATAAATGTTGTCTATAAAAAACTATTTGGCTTAGTGCCAAATTTCTTTGCTGTTTATGGAAAAGCAGATAAAAAAAAAAAAGCAGTTGCTGTGACTTTTCCAGCATATGACCTGTTTTGACCCTTACTCCAGCACTGTGAAATGAGATCAGTGTGGCTGAAAACTGTCAGCCACAAGTCCCCTGCCATCATAGAACTGTGCGAGGGACATTTAGAGGAAACTAAGCATATCAGTCTGGAGATATAAGTTTGAAATGACAAAGGAATAATGTTGCATAACTTCTCTTATTAAACAGCATCACTTGAATGTGTGACCTTGACTACTTTTGGTGAAGTCTGTAGTAAATACTCTTGGTTTGTATTTATTTTAGAGATATCATATATTTTTGGTTTTGTTGGAAAGCAGAAGGGTCCTTTTGCTTCTTCCAAATAGTGCTGAGATGCTACAAATGACAGCAAATACGCAAGCTGATAACCAATTACTTTCTCCATCTTGCAATGTCCTCCTACTGAAGGTGGTGTCCAGCTGGACACTGACAGTATCTCACATTTGGCAGAGAGTTATGGTCTCACAGAGGCCCAGCCACTACCTGTCTTTCTTGGAATATTTTTTTATTTCAATTTGGTATCAATCACAATTCTTTACATCAAATTTCAGTACTACTTATGCCAAAAGTTGAAGGCACAAGGTTCTTACAGCTGTATTTACTTTCAAAAAAGATTATTCACCTTTTTCTGTCTAGAATTTCTCTGCTTCTCTGTAACACCTGGTAGCACCATAAGGATATTCTGCTGTCTGGCATTGCCTTAAGAATTTTGATTTAGAATCATATTTGTATAATTCAACGCAAGACCTTGTAAGTTCCTTCATTACTTGAATTTTCCTTTTTTGATTGCCAGGATTATGGGTATACAAAAACAGCCCTCATAGAATTCTTTGGGCTGGAAAAGACCTTTGAGATCATCCAGTCCAGCCATTAACCCGGCACTGCCAAGCCCACCACTAAACCATGTCCCTCAGCACCACATCTGCTAGATCATTCTTCAACCATTCTTTTCACAGTCTCCTGACAATGGAGCACTAAATTAACATCATTGCCCTGTGTCACACTTGGTGTCCTCCAGTTCTTACATGCATATTTTCAGCTCCCGTTAATAATTGTGTAGAAATTGCTTCTTTTTCTTGCAAATGGTTTAACAAAATACATATTTTATCCTGCTGTATTTCTATTAATTTCTTTCATAAACTTTATAAAATGGTTTCTTCGTATTACAAACTGCTTCTGTTCTGCCTTTTGTTTTGATAAAGTACCTTTTCATAGAAAGCTGGGAATGCGAACTGCATTAAAAATGCCTTCATGAGCAAGTCAGTCTGCCTTCTGAAAATCTCACTATGTTTTTTTTAACAATTTTTTAACTTGCATAGGAGCCATTTCAGTGTTCATTAATCCCAAACAGTGAACCATAAATATATGGCTTTAAAGGTATTTATTCCTCAGCTGGTTTTTTTCTGCTATTAGTGCTCACTTGCCCCAGAATGTTAGAGCTTTCTGTGGCACTCCAACAAGCTGCACCATCACTGTTGGGCAGATAATTTCCATTGGGTGTGCCCACAATTGCAGTGAAAGTGAGAGACAGGAAAGAGGTAATGTTGCTACTGTAGGCTCAGCCTTCTTAATCCTAGCTGCTCGACCTGTTTCAGCTAAAATTGCTCCAGAGACTCCCTAACACTGCTCTCACAGCAACCTACTTGGAGCTGGGGGAGTGCAGCTTTCTCTTATGCAATCTCAGGAAAATGCCGTCTTTCCTCTCCCATTATGTGAATGGCTTGGTTTATCTTTGGCTCATGACATTCAGTCCTCTCATGTTGATCTTCACCTTTACAGTCACCAAACAGCTCCTGTCAGTTTGTGAACTGGAATACAACTAACCATATCTGAGTGTGCATGTGTCATTTCACTGCTTTGCTCAGACTTACACTGGTTTTTCACTTTGTTTTCTGTATGGACACAGTTCTTCTCAGAAGAGAAATACTAGACCCTTGTTGGCCTGTAGAATGTTTCCCTTTGCCCTCTTGGGGGATTTTAGTGGTGTTGTGGTGGGTGTTAGTTGTTGGTTAGTTTGTTGATTGGTTTGGGGTTTTTTTTTCAGATTTCTTTTAAAAGCAATTTTTAGGCATTCTCTTGAGAGATAATATGCCAGGTAATAGAATCAGTACTTAGGCCTTTCATTTCAATGAAATGCCTACAGGTGGTACACACACAGTTTCTGACCCACTTTGTTTGGTGCTACAGCTATGAACACGGGCAATAAAGCTGCTCTCAAAACTTGGGGATGTTTAACTTTTCTTAAGTAATCTCTACAGCTACCAGATGACTTATTAAATCATCATTATAGCCTGGTATTTTCCATATTTTAATTCTGTTTTTTCTTTAACTTTTAGAAGCAAGATTTATAATTGGTTTTTTGTTGTTAATGTCAACATTTTTTTAACCTGAATATGAAAAATATGGGAGCCCTCTGGTGGGCTGTCCAACCTCTACATATGTTTCTGCAAATAACAGCATAAAAAACAAAGTTGGTTATCAATACACCTCCAAAGTAAGAAAACCTGCCAGTGCATACTTGTTTTCACGCTTAGTTGGTTTCCTATTGGTTGCACTTTTGGGAATAATTTACATTTCTTCTTGAATCTGCTCCCCATTTTCTAAAATGAATTCAATCGGAATAGAAACTGTGAAACCCTTCCACCCCTGTGCATCACCTGCTCACACTGTTGTTCACATGAATCCCCAGTTTGTGTATGCATATGAGCAACGTCTTGGGGAGGAGGAACCCATCCATGGAAATTATGAATCCCACCACAGATGGTCATTCCAGCATACTGGGGGGGCCATAACCACAGCCCGAGCCCTGGCCTGTGCTGGCAGAGAGCAGTACATAACACAGCCCTCCCTGGTTTCATTTATTATTTTGTTTTCCTGTGAGGCCCCAGGCCGTGCTCCAAGGGCGACTCCATTTGAAGATTCCAGAAAAATCACAGCAAAGAAAGAGCACTTGTATTTAACATAAAAAATAAAGGGATTCAGCTTGATTATTGTTTCATATGCTTGGAAAGGCTAACAGTTTTGAGAAATTAGAAAGTTATTTACAGTATAGACAGGGTGATTATGCACTCTTTTTCCCTTGGGTTCTCTTGGATTCAAAATGTACATTCATGGTTTCATTAGTGGGAGAAAAAAAAATGAAATGCCTCTGCAACTGATTACATAAAAGCAAAAGAGCTCTTCCTGTCTTTACATGTGAGGGGCAGTTTTGAGGAAAAAAACCCTTTTATTTTACAAAGATTTAAAAGAAATTAAATTCTTTTTTATCCTTTTTTTATCCTTTTTTTGTCCATATCAGTGGCGAAATGGGGGGAGTGCAAGAGACAGGATGGCAATATAAACATTGAATGAAATNTATCCTTTTTTTGATCTGTATCAGTGGCAAAATGGGGGGGGAATGAAAGAGACAGGATGGCAATATAAACATTGAATGAAATAAACTGAAATGTCAGTTTATTCTTTTTTTTGATGGCAGCACAAATGTAAATGTACTTATATATACAATTTTAGAAGAAAAAAGTTAGATTTTAATCTGTCTTGGGCTTTTTAAGTATAAGCATGGTTTCATTTTTTATTGTCTTTTAATAATGGAATTTCACTGGTATTTAAAATAGAAGTCTTTTTGCCTTCCTCTTTGCAGTATAAAACATCAGGTTTCCCTCCCCCTGTTAGATAGATTCCCTGAAATGATGGTGAACCATTACAGCAATGTTGCAATGCCTTGTCTGAAGTCAGGCTGGAAGGGTCTCCTTCATCAAGAGGTTGAATCATATATTCAAATTCTGGTGCCTGTTCTTATCTACAATATAGTTCAACCTTATCAATCCCTACAAGTCACTAAAGAGTTGTCTGAAAAAAATGGGAGGAGAGATTAAAACCTTATGAAATACTCCAGTGTAGATACTGAAAAACAGTAACTCTTTCACATTGACTATTTATGAATGTTGAATTACTCGACACAGCCAAGGCCTCAGGGTGCCTTGGCTCCTACTCTTTCCTAATGTGTAAAAAAAGCACTTTTTCTGAAAGAAGAGCAAGTGCTGTAGGAACTGCTCTGGAACAGCCATTCCAACTCCATGTAGACAAGCACTTACATTGTGCTTGCCATCCTTGTTGGACCAGTACAAAGCTCTTTTTCTTATAAAATTGGCAACCAAACATTTGTTAAAATTTAGCCTAATTATGCCAATTCAAAATCTTTGTAAGGACTGCAGTATTTATAACAGTAGCATATGGGGTGAGACATTATCCTTCTAGTGCTAGAGTAAGGTAGAGCACCTCACAAAAATTCAGAATTTGGTTGCATACCAATACAAATAGCCAATTCCATTGCTCCTTAGCTGCTGTCCCATCTCCAACTAGATAGAACAGTTGAGTATTTAGAGGAGAAAAGATATTTTCAATTGAATAAAATTACTATTATTCAAATTAAAAATCCAATGAGCAGACAAATCCAATCATACCACTTATGATTTATGCATGGTGGCTGGCAGTGTTGTTACATTAGTCTAATAGAGCTGACTGCTGAAAAATGTAATGAATTTCTGGGAATCTACAATGTGCACTTCCTAGGCATGATTTAAATTGGCATTTTGTGAGTGTGTGTATAATTTCATGCAAAAAAAAAAAATCCTGAATGCTTCTTCATATCATTTAAATTACAGTTGATTGTGCTGCTGCAAATTAGTTTCTTCTTTCCTGTGGTCCTTCCAACTCCTGCTGACTCTGCTGTAGTGGTGAATAGTGTGTTGGGAAAGATCAAAAAACAAGGAGCATGGATCCTAAGGTGTCTAGAAAGCCTCATGGTGGAACTAAAATCATGAAGAGAAATTCACTTCTGTGGTTAGCAGTTATAGAAGTTTCAGCCAAATTCCAGAAGAAAAACAAAAAAATAAAGTAGGTGATGGAAAATGAGTGTATTTGGAGTTTGTTTTGTTGTGTCTTTTTGAAGTAATGTCAGAGGCGTATTTCCTCTGACAGGAATGAGCAGGAATTTGAAGTTCTTGAGTGCAAAACAGCATTATGGAAGAAGCTTGTGAAATTGTAGTATTTATTTGTGTAACAATCCAATTTTCCGAAGTCAAATAGGCAGAATACTTGAAGGAGTAGACAGAGTACAATTCATATTGATATTTGTAGGTTTCTGAGGCCTCTCAAATAGTTGCAAAGAAAACATTCCAAACATGAAAAGGGCTTCAGAAGTGTTGAAATTATTTCCTGAGTTTACATGAGAGCCTAAAACAATAGCTGTGAGGTGTGAATAGCTTCCTTCATTCCAGTTAAGTGTAATTTGAATTAACTTACTTGTATAGGAGTTGTATGGTACTACTTTGCTTAATCATAGTTGAGTTGATGAGGATGTAGGAAAGATGATTCATGGGCCATATCTACTTAGTCATATTTTCACATTTGCAGAACTTTCATTTCACTTTCCAGTTTCTAGCTGAGCTCAAATTCCTCGAACTTCATCCTCCAGTTTTACTGGTAAGTGAAAATTGGTTTCACAGGGGATGGGAGGTTTGGCTTTTCTCTAGCTTTAGGAAGTCCTTATGTATTTTAAGCACAAGGAATATTTTTCCGAATCTTTCCACAGAAGATTAAGTGATCAGGGAAAGATCTTCCACTATCTTTTCCTTAGTCCTCTGCCACGTATCTGGGCAGGGAGAGTTGTGAAATCCTCTGCTGGTATTTCAGAGCCAAAGTGGGGCTGTTGGCTTGGATTAACACACCAGTCTTTCACCCACTTGACTTGGTTACCTGGTCCTCCAAGGCCAACTCCATTGCTGTGCATAACAAACAACTATGAAATGATGTTAAGAAAGGGTGAAGCAACAATGCCAAAGTATTGGCAATGCCAAAAATGTTTAAAAACATTTTTGAACAACACCTTTAATAATACATTGGTGTTTTTATTAGTCTGACTGGCTGTTGCACATGCAGAATTGTCTTGAAACAAGAATAGCAAAATCTGCGATGAGCTCCTATACATCAGGAGATTATTACTAGTTTTCTTAGTAAAATAATGATTGAAGAGCATAGCTGGCACAAGCATAATGACCATTAGGGAATAAATTTCTGTAAACATTTCCCAAGAGAAGTTTAAGAAAGCTACAGTAAAACCAAGAAGCAACTGCTTTTAAAACTAGTCACAGGAAATGATAGCCAGTATGGCTGATACTTAATAGAATATTAAGGAAAAATAATGACACATTTATAATTGCCTAAAAATCCAGAGATTTCAATATATAAAATGCATTGGAAGTTATTTCCAAGGTAATTAATACTGCAGTATAATTAAATGCTGCTGCAGTAGTTTTTTCCTGGAGAGCTTTTCAATCTGGTTAAGCATGTTATTACAGAAGCAGCTTCACCTGCAATTCCTTTTATTTCCTGTAAGACATTATCCAGAGGCATGCAAAATAGTAAGAAGATGCCCATTGCTGCCAAAAGGCATCAGAATAACCTTTTGCCATACACTTTGCTTTTCAGAAGATGATTTTCAGATATGCTGAAGTGCTAAACGCTCTGGATTTCAGGAGCACTTAATAACCTCAGCCCTTCTGGAAAGTCCAAGCCTGAGGGCTCAGGGGAAGTTTAATAAGAAATATGTATGAAGCTCTTACTGTGGGCATTAGTGTGTAATGCACCAGCAAGACAAAAAATAGATGTCAAAAGAATCAGGGAGCTTTCTTCTTCCATGCCTGTAGGAGGGATTATTGTGTTCCTGCTGATGACACTGGATTCCTCCTCTTGAAGGTGTCATTAAAGCTACAGTGGTCCTGAAGAGCTGGTAATTTCTGTCATTCAGTTGCAAATATATTGTGAGGAGACAGTTCAGGAGAGAGGGAATTATTTACCATAGTAAATACTACTTGTATTAAATTACATATTCTTCATTTATATTCACAACAAATAGGTATTTTCAAATCCATTTTCCTACAGACAATTTGTGGATAATACTTCTTTTTATTATTTTTAAATGGGTACTATGAGGAATGAGAATTGATTTGAGACGCACTTGAACCCATGATGAAAATTTTTATTAAATATGAATGAGGTGGTACTTTTTTGCTAGTTACAGTTCTCAAAATCAGTCTGGTTTCTATATGTTTGATCTGGAGAAAAAAAAATTAAAATATCTTTTTAACTTTATGGTTGTAATTCCAGATTCAGTAAAATTATAGGAAACTGTATCTTTCTTTCCAAGTACTAACATGCATGGATATATTTTAGGTTAAATTCTCTGAAAGTGTATTTTTTGCTTCTGTTGTATTCTCACAAAGCAGCATCATTTTGTGCTCTGCTGTTAAGGGAGAAGACTTGGCTTCAGAATCACTGATAGGTATGAATTTACTTCTTTCTGCTTCCTCAGGTATGGAGCAATAAATCTCTGAGAATCAACCAACCCTGTACTGGACCAGAAAAGCTGTTTGTTTAAACAAGGGTCCTATACTCTTTACATTCTCCAATTTGAGAAAGCAGATGGAAAAAGAGTTGGATTAAAATTAGACTCTGATTTTTGAGACAGCAAGTTTATGCTGCCCTTTTTCTTGGTCTCCCTGATGGTAAGACTTGTTGAGTTGCAACTTACTCCCTCAAAATTTTCACTAGATTTGAAATACTTTTAACTATTTGTACTTTTTAAACTATTGGTAGTTTAGCTATTGGTAGATTGCTGTTTTAGGTCTTTCAAGTAATTCATTGCTTGTTAATGCTCACCTGCATAGAGCTTTAATTTATTGTCATAAAATTTATCATCCAGCAGTACTTTTTCTATTGGCACTTAATAATTTCTGCCTTGCTAATATGTAGCTTTCAAGATCAATGCAGTATTAATATTACCTATTCTTCAGCTTCCTTGCTACACTTAATCATCTTTAGTGTAGAAGCACTGGAAACTACTAGAGAGATGATTCTTAGCAGATGATATTAATATTGATGGTACATAATTAAGTCCCAAAATGTATAAAGGTGGTAGCAGAACTGTGTCTCTTTACACACTTATGAAAAGACAGGTTAAGTTTAACCATTAATACTTTCTATATTCAATAAAACTTTAAAAATTAGGTATCCATCTTTCCCATCAGCAGTTTCTGGGTCTTACCAAAGAACATAGGTGGAGAAACTCAGTGCTACTCTAATAGTGCAATTTGCAGTTTCTTAATAAAGTTTATTTCTCTTTTCAGAGTAATTGTGGTGCTTCAGGCAGATGAAAACTGTGGAATCTTTTCTGATATGACAGTATTAAGAGCAGAAAGTCAAATTATTAACCTCTAGAGATCTAGTTTTAGTTGCACAGTGTAAGAGTAACTATGATAATTTTGTAGGGAAAACCCCCAAAACATTAAAAATTTCAAGTTCTTTGGCCTTTTTATTATTTTATTTTTACTTTGTGGGGTTTCGGGGTTTTTTTTGTTGTTTTTTTTTTTTTTTTTTT
>VYXF01013108.1:359695-441296 GCA_013397295.1 Polioptila caerulea
ATTTCTCTTTTTTTTTTTTTTGTTTTTGCCTGGACCTCTGGCAGCCTTGGCAATATAAATGAGTTTAGCAAATCAAGTTTATGTGAACTAGTTTTTGGTGATTTTAGAATTACTGATGACACTATAATGCTGTAGAAGCTACTGATTAAACCCAAGATAGTGATAAACTATGAATTGACAGGGTTGAAAGTGGAATATTGAAAGATTCCATCTGAAACATACTTTGAGTTAAGCAAATAATACTATTGCTCACAGTCATGCAAACTAATATGATGAGAAAAATGTGCATATGTGCTAGGTGTCCTGGTTTTTAGGAGAAATGTGCAGTGGCTTATTTGGGAGACTGCTTGAAGAAAGCAGCCCACATATGAAGAACATACATGCATAATACGATTTAAGGGGTTTTATTTTTTTTTTTTTTTCAAGACAAAACTTGATTTCTGTACAAAACTCCAAACTGAAAGAAGCATCACATAGACACGGGCCTCCATGCAGACATTTTCACAGCTGCATTCTCTAGAAGCATTTTTCCAAAGCTGTAGTGATTGTGTCTGCAACACGAGGATTTCCTTGGTAGTATAATTACATGCAGGATCTGGCAACAGATCTGGTGTCTAATTAAAGCTTTGTATTGTATATGCATGACATATACATTTGGTAATAGGGGGCCTATAAGGGCAGCTTCTGTGAGAAGGTGCTGGAAGCTTCCCTTGTGTCCAATAGAGCCAATTCCAGCCAGCACGAAGACAGACCCACTGCTGGGCAAGGCTGGGCCCACGGCTGGCTATGATGGTGGCAGTGCCTCTGGGATAACCTATTTAAGAAGGGGAAAAAAATACCTGGAGGTTTGCTGGTGGAGGGGGCCGTGCAAATATGTGAGAGGAGCAGCTCTGCAGACACCAAGGTCATTGCAGACAGAGGGGCTGGAGATGCTCTGTGCTCTGGAGTAGAGGTTCCCCTTCAGCCCGTGGCAAAGACCGTGGCAGGGCAGGGAGGTACATGGTGGAGCAGGTAGATGCCCAAAAGAGGCTGTAACTGCTCAGGAAGCCCACACTGGAGTTGCCTCCTGGCAATACCTGTGGACTCATGTTCAGGGAAGCCCAGGTTTGCTGGCACAACTTTGTGACCCTGGGAGGGACTCATGCTGGAGCAGGGGGAAGAATTTGACAAGTCCTTCCTGTGTGGTGTAAGAAGTGACAGAGACAGTGTGAACTGACCAGTTTCAAGGAGTGGTGAATGGATTTTTGCCCCATGTCATTGCTTTGCATTGGGACGGGGTTCCATGCAGACTGTGTGAGCAGCTGCCCCCCTGGCTGTCAGTGGCAACCTCTGTGAGAACTTTCCTTCTCATAGGTCCTCTCTGACTTGGGTTTTAAGAAGAAAATAAGTGCAAAGGGTTTTTTCAGCATTAGCCCAATCTGTGGTCACTGTGCTTGCTGTATAGAGTTTGGTTTGTGGCAGCTTTAAAGCAGAGGAACAGCAGTCACTATATAGGCAAGCCTAATAAGTACATGTTTATATATAAGATCCTGTAGACTTGCAGATATTCTTCATGGAAAATCAGGAGCAAAGCGACTAAATCATGCAAAGGGCAAGCACTGTTGTCTATTAGTAATCTGAAGTATTCTTTAGTGAGACTTGAGTCTGATTCTCCTGCTATATGGCTGTGTCTCCAGCTGAGGTTAAGTTTAGATTATCCACTTGCAAAAAGAGCCCAACGTTTCCATAAAGTATAATTGCTACACTACTACTACTACTACTACTATTATTATTATTACTACTACTACTACTACAATCAGTAATTTAATTGGAATATGACAAGTCACAAATGTAGATACTAATAGATTCTAAGGAAATCCTTGTGGCTACTATATCCTCTCATTTCCAGTCAGGTTTATAACCACTGAGCCATCCTTCCCTTTTTATTTTTCTTCTTGATTCTGCCCTTAAGTTGTAGAAGGTATAAAATCAATTCCTTCCCAACCTAAAGGAGGAGCGATGCTTTGCTTTGTTTGATCAGAAGGTAGCACTTTGCTCATCTGCTGATTTTGTGGCAGTGCTGTGGGAGGGCTGGGTGGCAGTGCTAGTTGTGCGTGTCACCGTGGGAGCTCTGCGGTTCATGTGACTCTCTCCAGCCTGAGCACGATGGCACAGCCCCTGCAACTGCCTGAAGTCACCCACAGAGCAGCTGTTCACCTGAATCACTTCTGTTTAGGCTCAGGGGGCATCCTGGAACCCAGGCACCATAGAAAACAAAAGGATTTAAGCATGTAAAAGCTTGGGTGAATCATGGGTCTCTCTCAGACTGCGAGCCTGGTACTCAGGTCTGCAGAGCACCAGGAGGGCCTCCTGGAACTGCTGTTTCCCATGGCTGAATTTGAGTCTCCTGACATGAGTGTTTTCTTGCCAGGTGTGAGCAGGGAAGGTTGATGTGATAGCTTTTGTGGGAGTCCTCATGAAACCTGAACCAGTAAGTTCTCTTTAAATACAGATAAGTGAGGAATACTGATACTGCTTATGAAGAGTTTTTGACAGCAATACCTCTGTGCATGTGCATAATGTGGCTTTTAATAGAAGTGGGGATAGAACAAACTGAGAAACACTGGAAGGAGAGTTTGGGTTTCTATGAGCAATAGCTATGGGAAGATGAGGAGGAGTGGTAATTGTAATGGGTATTTGCTTCTTGGAATAAATAATTAATCTCACCATAATGGTCCCAGCCCTCCTCATATCTCTGAAAGATTTCTGAATGAGCCTTCAATGAACTCAAGAGAACCAAGATGGTCTAGTTATGGTAGTACAGCGCTCTGTGCATGTTAATCAGTCTCTTGAAGACTAAAGACATAAAAGATCCAATAATACCTCATGGAGTCAATACATCTTTTTTGAAATTAATTCTAATTCCATCTTTTACTATTAAAAGTGAGAGGGAGCATGTGCAAGTGATTAGCCTGTGTATTGCTTTGCAGAATTGTTCCATTAGATCAGCAGGCTGTGGGTGAATAATTAACATGTATAATGTAGGATATTTTGTATGTGTGTTGGCTGAATGGGCTTGAACTGTATTCTTTGTATTGATACAAAGCAAGTTCATGAACTGTATTTAGTGTATTGATAGTGACTTGAAAGCTATTTCAAGGTATTATATAATCATTTACAAATAGCAGAATACCTCATCCAACCTCATCCTTGTCTCCTAGACAAGGAGCAGCTGCAATTTCTCTGATGCTGCTGGAATCAAGGCCAATTCATTTTGGAAAAATTGTGTATATTCAATTTTTTCTGTTCTCAGTCTGAGCATAAACGAACAACAAAATTGTGTCACAGAGCCCTCAGGCACAAGAAGTCTTGGGACCCCCTATCCTGCTTAGTCTTTCTGCTTGTTTTATGGCACTTTTTGTCCATTGTGGGCTTCTTTGGGCCAAAGAGACAGGTTCATAGTGCACAACTGGTTAACATTTTGATTATTCAAGAAAGGCTGTCACACCTCACAAAGAACCTGTGAAAATAATAGTTGCTTCTATAAAATAGATATGAGGAGAAACAAAGTATACTGTTATTGAAGGCACTATTTTTGCTAACCTGTGGCACTCTTTTCCCTAACTTATTCTGAGAATTCTGCAGGTGTTAGCAGTAACATGAATATAAGGAAAGATGCATCATCAGGGTGATTTGAATTGAAACTACATTAGAACAGTTGTAAACTTCAGTGTAATTGCGGTCACAAAAATATCAAGCACAAAAGGACAGTCTGAGGTCAGGAGTGGGAGTGTAACTGCCAAATTCAAACAGGTGAACATAGACCAAGGAAAAGGAGAACATTTAGAAACACAAATAGTGCTTCTTTAGGGATATAATTTAAAAAATAATGTATTCCTTTTGGTAAGGGGGGGTGGGGGTGGTGCTATGCTTGTTGCATAACAAGTAAGTTCTTGCTACCCTTTTACAAAAGGATGTTGTGACAGTACCTGTACTGTCTGCTTTGATCCAAAAACTGAATTTGGGAGTGGAGAGAAAGCAAAGGCCCCAGTTCCTGTTCTGACAGTACAAGGGGCCTCAGCTTCTTGACGAGCTAGTTCATATATAGCGTATCAAAAATGTGAGCCAACCATTTGTGACAGAGAGTGACAGCAGCCTCAGCTTACTCTTGTATTTGGAAAAAACGCTTTAAAGTATCATCAGAATGTGTCGCTTGGGGGGTGAGGATGGGCATTAAGAAAGAAACTTTATGACCAAGGTGGTAATTTTGGTTCCTCACTGTTCTGCCTCTGTGCTTTGGAGTGGGGCAGGTGGGGCAGCCTGGTTCCAGCCATGCCTCTCCCTCCAGAGTCTCCTGTCATACTTAGTATTTATGCCTTGGCATGTAGGATGTCATATGACAGAAAGGGTGAAAATTGCCAAATGAAATGTCTCTTAGTTTTAAAAGAAAGAAAATTACTGTCCTCCAGTAGCAGTCTGCAACAGCAAATGCGGCAAGTAAACAATGATAATGTTAGCTGAAATATTCTGAAATGTCTGCAGGATATTGTAATAAACTTTTCCACTATTGGTTTCCCCAAACAATTTGCAGTCTAACAGCACTGGAGGGCTGCAGTAAACAGAGCAGCTCAGTTCTGCATTGTAAATGTTTTCTGGAATAAATAGGAAATACGACCTTTTTTTGAACAAGGGGAGAACATTCAAGTCAAGCCATCTCATTTCATTCACATTCCTTTGCCAAGTGTTTCCTTGGTCTGGCTTTCTACCTTCAGAGGTGCCTAGCCTCTAGAAGCCAAGTATCCTAGGGATTTAAATAGCATTTAGGTCCTCTGAATCTGGGCCACATTTGAGATGCTGTTCCGTGCACCAGAAGTGGTGTGAAAAAATGCACCAAATTGGAGTGAATGAAGGAACAAAAAGAGCCATGACTGCTCTGTGGCTCAAAAGCAGAGGGAGGAATCCAGGCATGAATGTTCTGAGAGGCAGAAGCCCCATTTGTAGATAAAACTGCTGTGCTCTGCTAGCTTTTAAGCTCTCGAAGTGTTGGCACTCTGTCCTCTGTTTTTGGCTGGTGTCTTGGGATAGACGTGTGGAATGTGATGCAGCAGGGGGGGTGGGAAATTTTAAAGGGGTTGGAGGATGGAAAACAGAAGGAGTTGGCCCAAACAAGCAAGCTGTGCTAGTTCCCTAGTACAGAGTGGAGAAATTGTTTCTAACACTCTGATAAGGAGGCTTAAGCTCCTGAATGGCAATTACCAGTGCAGTCTACAGGTAGAAATCATTCATCAAACTGTAGCATTTCTCCTGCTCTCTGTCACTTTAAGCAAGCATTTTTCACTCACAGAGCAGAACAAATCCAGCTTTTCTTTTGTCTGGAGTTGTTTGAATCCACTGAAATAATAAAGGATTTCTGGGAACTGCTGCTTTGCATCTCTTTTTTCCAAACTGGTACAAAAATATGGATCTGTCCCTAAGAGTCAGAATGCCATAAGGAAAGAAATTGGATCAAAATTATTTTCTATTACTGACATTTCTTTATCTGGTAGAAGTAAGTTATTCAAGTTTACATGATAGATTCTCTCCCAATTTCATTGGTGTGCCTCAGAACTTTCCTTACCTTAGGAAGGTTACAGTTGTGGCTTTCAGGACTGTTGAAAGAACATTTTTAGAGGCATCAAAAGCAGTTGAAGCAGTTCTCCCATACTGCTCTTAAATAGCAGTTTAAGAGCTTGGGCACTGAGGCCAGGAAGGGGCTGTTTGATAATGCAGGCTATTATATGAAATTTCCAGTTTGAGACTCTTTGTCTTTTATTTGTACAAGTAAGTTTAAAATCTATGCTCTGATACTAGTCCAACCAGATCTCACCAAATATAATTAATGTATAACAGAGTCCTGGTTTTGTTTAGGATTTAGGTTGCAGTACTTCTGCTCTTGCTGGATACCTGGAGGGCAACATCAGGTTTTCTTGACTTCAGAGCTGAATCCTGGCAGATAGGACTTCATAAAATTGAACTCAAAGTTTAGCTCAAATCTTCTCAGGAGGATGTGCAAAAATATGTTTTGCCATCCTGACTCTGACAAGCCAAAGTTTTCCTGCTTTTGGAAGGGTGAATGAAAGATGAAAAACAGAAGGGATCTGAAAAAGCAGTATTCCTCCCCTCTCTGCAGGGTAGGAAAAGCAGAGCTGGGAAATGCTGCTTTTCAGCAAGAGCCACACTAACCATTACCTCAAATATCACAACCTGTTAGTCAAAAAGGAGATCTTGATTTTCTGGGGCTCTGTTGGAGGAAAAAGGATCAGTGGGGCATCAGCGTTACAGACGTTAAATTAGCTGATGATGGTCCAATATGAAAGAGGCTATGCAAGTACAAGGGCATTTAATTATGTAAAAGTGATGTACCTGTAATTGCATCTCTAATTAATACTTTAATTAATATTAATATGATATTAATCGATGTTCATCTTAGTACATCCTTTTTCAAAGGGCATATTGGCAGTGTCTTTCAGAGAATCTTGAGAATGTACATCCTTATGCTTCCTGTTGGAAGTCAAAAATTCTAAAAAATAGCATGCAGCCTAATGTTGAATTGTTCTGGGGGGCAAAAATGAGACTCTGTTTCAGTGTGTACTGTAAACTGGCATTAGTTGGTTCTCTCCTTAGAGCTTCTTGCACTGATTTTCAGCGTGTTGATGCCCTGACTGAACCTGTCAGGCAGTGGCACCGAGAGACAGAGGTGATGCTCTAGCAGAGTTGACAAGGGACAGGATTATTTCTTCTGCTGGCAGCATGGATTTATAATGGTCCAGAATGACTTTGTAACAGCAATCTCAGTGTGGGGGGGTTTCTATGAATTTTAATATGAAACAGCTCTCTGTGACCAGTTACTAGCATTGCTTGGATTGCTGCTGTTCAGCAGTCGGCTTTCTAGTCATGTGATTTCATGGAATTTGGATCTAAGATAACTTTTCTTTTTCCCTAATGTTTTCAGTTAGAGAATACATCTGACTATCTAAATGCTTCTTCAATTACCATTCTCAAATTAAAGTTTCATGTTTTCCTCTGTTCACATACTTTTTGCTTTTATATTAGGTTGCAAGGTTTCAAAGGGATGTCTAAACATCAGTAAAATATTTCACAAGTTACAAATTATGTGCAATTGTTATTCTAGTACGGTGGCTAGAGAAATCTGAGACCTTGTGAATTATTCAGATGTATGTCATAAGGCTGCAAACGGGAAACAGAGAGAGCCTACGCAGATGAGCGCTATGAGCTCTGGCTGACTTTGAGGTTAGTCCTGTTTTGAATGGGCTCCCAGCCAGATGACCTTTCAAGGTCTTTTCCAGGCTAAATTATTAATGCACATGTGTGGTTGGGATGCAATGCCACCTCAGTGCTGGATGCAGTGTAGGTGTATAAGCAAATAGCAGTGGGTGAGAGTATCAAAGCTAAAGAGAAGCTGAAGTATTATATTCCTTTGCATAATCTAGTAAGGGGAGACATTTTCCATAGGGTAGTTAATATCCAAATTTTTGTTTAAAATGCTAAAAATCAATTAAAATTTTAAATTTAAAAAATCAATTAAAACCCCCTCCAAAGTCTACAGATCCAAACTTTTGTTCCTCTTATAGGTGACACCAGTCAAATAGAAATTAATCATGTACAGGGAGAAGTTGGTAATGAATACTTTATGGCTATGTCTGCTGAGCAGAACAGAAAAGCTATTTACTATAAATGTTTTCTTTTTGCTTTGTTCATATTGAATTCATGTTTCAGATGTTGCATATTTCTTTTTTTCAAATTTTATTTTTCTTGAAAGAAAATCACAGGAAGAAAAACATTAACATTCTGTTTAACTACATGTCGCAGAACCTAGCTTAAGAGCCATTTGCCAATATGAACATTTTGTCAGTCAGACACTGATGATGCATATATGCTCTCCAAAAGTATTTATAATAGATTCCCATTGTAGCTTTTTGCTCCTGAATATTGTGTAGTAGTTCTGATTTATGGGGGGGAAAAAAAAGAAATATATTTCTCAAATTATTTTTAGTAACTTTTCATGTGGGTTAATGCTTACTTTTATCACTAAACTTGCTGAAATCAATAACCTGCCATGGATATTCAAATAACTAAATGGTATTAATTTAAAAGGTATTTAGTAATGTTTTGCAGAAGTTTTTTTCTCTGGTTTCAGTAGACTTGTGCTTTATTTTGCTACAAATAATGAGACATACCACGGTAGAGACAGTGAAATATTCATGTAAGAGAAAGCACTCAAATAATTTATGCTAGCAACAATACTATGGTTTAGTATTTTTGAATCTCAAAGTATGTCTCAGAGTCTGATGGATCTGCATTAGCACAGCGTCCAGCACCATGGGGTTGGAGTTGAAAGGCAAAGCTTCCATGCTGGAGGATCCAATGTCCACACTATGTGTGTTTTGAGAATTTTACTTTAGGGAAGCTCTTGTCTGCCTTAGTTTTGTTGGAAAATGATCTGGTTTGTGCTCTGTGAGAGCATTTGGTGATGTGGAGCAAAGCAAGGTAGGTAGGGATGATCAGATTTGCTTCCTAAAGACACAATTTGTGATTAAATGCCCGTGTAAACACTCTTTTCATTCCCTGTAAGAGGGAAGCTTTGTGCTGTCTTTTTGTCCTTTTATACATACACCTGGAATCTTCCAATTATCATTTTGCTACAGACAACTAGTATCTATGAATGTAACAAATCATCATCAACATAATGCATTCTGGGATCTACATCTGTCGTCAGTCATTCTTTTATTTTGCTGTAGTCTAGCTGAGGGCATTTTGATTTTTGTCAGGAAACATTGAGGAGCAGAAAAATCTCTGTTGAGAGGCAAAAGCATTATGTGCAATTATTTAAAGTCGTAAATAGTAGGAGCTACATTTAGCGAGCTGTATAAAAAGACTGTGAGATCCATTCTGTTGGATTCTTGGTTTTAGTTGCCAAACACGCTAATTTTTTTTTCATTTATGAGATAAAAATATATGTATTTTAGATATTTTGCAGGAGGTGTTCCCTAGAGCTTTGCCTCAGTAGACTTTCTGCCTGGCTTCACTTGAGTGCAGTAAGCTGCTAAAGCTTTCAGGCTCATTCAGGAACCCTCCTTTTGGGTTAGCAGGTTAATTGTTTGGCGTTGTTGTGGCAGGATTGTGCACAAGTCAAGGAGGGGGAGTAGTTTCCTCGCTGTGCAGGTGCTCGTGTCAGGGGTGTGATGCTGAGCTGTGCTTGGGCAGCCGTGCAGGGACTCTGCCACGGGCTGGGGCAGGGCATGGCCGTGACTCCCCAGCCCCAGCCCCTGCTCTGCCCTGCCCAGGCTGGTGACACTGAGCAGTACAAGCCTTCCTGGCTTGTGCATGGTGAAATACATTCCACTCTGCCATGGTCTTACTGTAGTATGAAACAGAGGAGAGAAAAGTAAAACAGACTGATAGTTGAAGCCCTGTTTACTAATCTAGTAAAATAATTAGTGATCTGTTTTAATAGTGATGAAAAGAATCTCTTACAATTATGGATGGGTATATAAAATCTTCAATAAATGCTGTTATTTTTAATGTGTTTTCAAATAGGAGCTTTCCAAATTTTCAAGCTGAATCTGGCATCAAAACAATTGTTTGGGCGTTTTTTTCCTGAAACTTTATTAACAATTAGATATAAAATAATCGGATCTCATTTTAAATTGAAGTTTCCACTTGTACAAGCTTTCAATCTATAAAGCAGCAGTTCAATTTGCAGCAGCTAGAACGCTCTGGGAAGACACGTACCTTTATCAGCCCTGAGGGCTGAGTTACCCTGAACCAATCCGTTTTTCATCATCGTTATTAGGGGCAAATAATTTATTGCGCAAACCCGTCAGGTTGCGTGACCTCCCCAGAGCAATGCAGCTCCTGAGCAAGACATTGGTTCTTCTGCCACCCTGTGGTTGTGCTGCTCAGAATCAAGGACCATTCTCAGAAAGGTGCGCTGCTGCCGTGGCTTCTTGGAAAGCAAACCGTGAACCATCACCGTTGTTTTGGTTTTGATGATCTGACTTTAACTTAAGCATTTGTAAACGTTAAATTTCAAATTACACGTTTAGGGAAAAAAAAACCCAAAACATTTCATTCCATAAAATTGTTGTTTCGCCTGCTGGGGTTTACTGTAAATTACATATTTTTGCCTTAGCCTTTTCCCCACTTGAAAAGAAGAAATAAAGATCTTTCTGTGATGTTTGAGAACACTATTAGTCCCTAAATTTTGTTGTCAGAACTGAAATTAAAATGTCCAAACCCACAGTTGAACTATACTGATTAAACCTTGTTTGTTTTCCCCTTTCACTACAATGTATTAAAAAGTTAGTCTTTGCTTAAAAATACAGGAGTATGCCCACTCTCTATTTAACAATTTCCATTTCAGTGGAGAGTTTTGTAGAGACATGTTTGCAGATGGGTTCCTTAAGATTTTTGCTGCAAATTCCTTTTTATCTATTCATAGGATTCAAAATTGGACCTTCAATATGAAAACTAAGTAGCAAAGAGCAGACTTGGCGTGCTTTTTACAAGGGTATCTACTTGTCAGACCTATTGCTTTTCTTTCCTTCTTTCTATGCTATTTTCACACAGCTCCTTCAGATTTCTTGTCAAAATAACCAGCTGCCATAAACCCCGTGATTATTACGTAAGCCGTGCTGCTACTGAAATACTCATTAACATGGGAAAGTACATGTCATTTCACACCATGCATTGTCTGAAATTATAATTTTTGTTCTGAATAAGCTTTTTACTTTTACTCCCCTGTAATAAAAGATATTTTTAGGAGAAGGGATGAAACTAAGTTTGAATGTTGAAGTATGGGGTCTATGTGAGCAGGCAGATTTGAAAGGTGTAATTAAATCACTTAGCTCTTTTTTTATGAACTCTACTAAGCGCTACCTCTGAGGCTCAGTCATCTCCCTTCTACTGTTAATGCAGTTAGAATATGTTCAATAATAAAACCTGATTCTTTTAATTGATTTTGCAGATTTTGGAACCTTCTCAGACGAACAGTCTTAACAGTTGGTTCTCAGTGCTCATTCCTTGATGCTTGAAGCACTAGGACTTATATTCATGTATTAATCAACAGTGTTCTGTTGTAGGATGTTTTTAGGTCATGTTTTGATAGACCCATGCACCTTCTGAGGATTTTCTTGGATGCATTTGAGTAGATTTCTACTCTGCAGATGGACATTGTGTGTACATATCGAAAGGTTTCAAAACTGTTTTGTAAAATACAATGAAAGATGCTTTGCTAAAGAAATGATGGTTTTTGCAAAGTGCTAGCACTTTCAGCGTACACTGGAAGCAAATTCCATACTGCTGAGTATTGCTTGGGCAGATAAGGACAGGCACCACAGCCAAAACGATTCAGCAAAGTTTGGAAATGCAGAAAAAAACTTGATTTAAAGAGCCAAAAATACAATCCTTTTGCATTTTCTTTAAACTAGGTCATAGAACTGTTCAGGAGCAAGTCTTCAGACAATGTTTAAGTTCTGCTGAAAGGAAAAGGTAGTGCATTGACCTGAAACAAATAATATGCTCATTAATGTTTTGTGGGTGTGAGCTTTCTTAGCACAGTAATGTATTTTTTCATTCTGGAGTCCCTATTTGAGAAGCAAACTCTATGTTCAGTTCACTCTACAAAGGGAACCCATTAAATGAGGTGAAAGGACAACAATGCAACTAATAACAGCTTGTGGTGTCATGTGTCTGTGTCACAGCATCTTAAATATAAACTAAGCTTCTTTTATTTGTTTAAAATTTATTTAATATTTTACATATCGTTCTTCTCTGATTGTTTTTCAGGTGGTCTCTCTATGTAAATTATAGCATTCCTTGAAGGTGGTTTGGCAGGTTAATTATGACTGGGTGGAAAAAACCCAAATAATTGAAATCTTGTATCCATTAAATAATTGAAAGTTACTTTGAATAAACACTTCTACACAATATTCCTTTTAGCTTTCCATACTGAGCATACATTAATTTATGTGAGTGTCTGAGGGTAGCATTTTGGAGCTACTTAGAACAAGTAGCATGAGCTAAAAAATAACCCACTGTGCAACTTATGGTTATGATAAAATACATCATCGTTCCAGATTACTGTCACAAGGCAAAGTGAGCTCCTGAAATTTCTAATTATATGTTGGATCATATCTTAAAGTCTTCAGGGATCTTATAATTTATGAAATATTTATGGGTTTTAGACTTAACGACTGAAAGGTTTGTTCAGCTTGGAGCCTGGAATAATGGGATGTTTAAATCACTGCATTCAAAGGTTTAGTTGTCTTGATTATGAATATTCTTATTTTCAAAATGCTCAGGATTTTTATAGCTCCTTTAATTATTGACTTGAATTTATCTTTTATCATTTTAAACATTAACATATTTCTTTAGTATTTAGACAGGCTTGTTTCCTAGTAATTGCCTTTCTCAGAAGTTGCTTTCTTAAAATTTCTAAATGTTACTTCCAATTCTTAGTAATTCAGCAACAATTGGAAGCAGAGCACTGATTCATGGACTGTCACTAAACTGAATAGTCTTGAAAAACCTCAAGCACTAAGAGGAATATTTTCGGCAAGAGGGAAAACACTTCTACACAATGGTACCTCTTGGGAAATTTGGTTATGGTTTCATTCAGGAGGCCCAATAGTTACACCTGTGTTTAACAGACCAGGTTAGAGGTGGCAATGACAGTTGTATTGCACTTGCAGAAGAGAATTTTGCATTAGTAAAGTTTATGAGAGAGAGTCTCTGTGCTGGTAAATATGCTTTCTTCTGCAATCTTCCAAATTTCCCAAATCATGTGTGATTATAAATTTCACAGGGAGAGGAGGGCCCAGCAGAACTGTGTACATCTCTTCTGACAACAGATACAGATTTGACTGTGTATGTATTCATACATGCCCATAAAAACATGCCACATAATATGTATGTTAAATAAAAAAAATATTTTCAAAGTATTTTGTAAAATTGTACTTCATAAAAGTACATGAATGTACTGCATAAAACGTCCACATCCCTGTGCTGAAGGCTCCATTTAGGAGTCTGGTCTGAGGAGATCCCCACAGTGTGTGCTGCTTTGCAGCTGGGTTTCTGCAGGACTGGAGTCCAGCTCAAGCTGTGGGGCTCCCCAGTCCCTGGCATGTAATGCATGGGCAGAAGTGCTGAGCCTTCGTTAGAGATCTAATCTTACTGCTGCAAATGAGTTTTAAACTATGTAAGCACTGTACTTAAAAATATCCGTGTGCACTGGTCTTCCTTGAAGACTAGTGAATGAATCATGATCTGCTAGAAAGATGTGATAACCAGAAATAAACCAGAAAATCCTGAACTTGTCTCAGGAAAAGTATCTCCTTTCACAGTAAACCATAATCACTAAATTTAAAAAGTTGTGTGATTTATCTGCCTGCCTGCCTACCTATTACATTGTAAATTGTGTCTGAAAATCTAGTCCGTTTTGATGTCGAGTGTTTTCGTAGCCCTAGATAAGAAAAAGGCCAAGAGACAATGGCCATCATGGTCAACTCAGTGGATGAAAATCACAGCTTTTTGAAGTGGGGTTTTAGAAATAGGTTTCTAATTTTTGTTCTTCTGAGACCCAGAGATGGAGGAAAAGTGAGAACTGGTGTTTGGCAGTGGTAGAAGCAAAAATTGATTGTACGAGCAATTGTATTTCTCAGGATTTACATTGTACATGAAAGAATAACACCAATGCATGTAAATAAAAAGATTTTTTTTTTTAATATAAGATTTTTTTTTTTAATATATGAGTCATTATTACTGTAGTCTAGTATAACCAGCTACTTCATTTTAAATAGGTGGAAAATTTCTGTTTTAATTTCCTAAAGAAGCTTCATGCTTGCTGAGAGATTTTTGCTCTAATTTCGTTATGCGTAAGCTATAAAGCACCTTAAAAACCTGTTCCAAAGAACTGTTCATCTGAGAACCATTTCTTTCTTTATTTTACATGTGCAGAGACAGATTACTTTTGTGTGAGTTTACAGCAATGTAACTCAAAACTCCTGGCAGTTCATCAGAGTTGGTCCCTGACCAAGACCATTGTATTCTAGCATGTATGCAGTTTGCATCTGAGGGGGAAAGAGCTGTTTTAGAGGTAGTGCCCCTTGAAGAATTGAGTGGTGAGCTGAAGGAGCTCCTGTGTTAGGACCAGAGGTATAACACCACCATGTTAAAAGGGATAACTTACCAGGAGTATTTCAGTGGCTGTTAATAGGAGTTTCCCCTCCTGTAGCACATGTCACCAGACAGATGATGTTCTGTGATGTCTGCAGGAGGTTGCACATTTGTGAGAATGAAAGGAAGGGGAAAACCTGATACATATAAAATTAGGGGTCTTCACTGGTCAGAAGGCAAGTGCTCCTTGCACCTAGTGATTGTCCTGTTTAAAAACTTGTAAATGCCCAGGTCAGTTTATTTTGATGGTGATTCCAAACATGCTTTGGTAGAGCCACACAACTCTTGCATTGCTGATGGCAGGCAGCAATGATTTGCTGATCTCTCCATACTCAAACTGGGATCTTACTACTTTTAATTTGTGATGCAGCTTTCTACTTCTTTTTAAATAATTTACAATTCATTTTCATCAAAACCACAGCTCTGGCACAATAATCATAATGTTTCAATTGGCTTCTCTTAGACAAAGGTTTATTTTTGCCCTTGGTTTCCAGGAATACTTTCTATCCTGTTTTTCTTCCTTCTGGTAAAGATAAATACAATGCAGAGGGAGAATCATATTTATGATTTTGTCTGTCTTTCCATCTAAGGGACAAGTGTAATCTGTTTTGCTTGCAGGAATACATACAGGAATAATAATATTTAAATAAGTGTAGATTCTGCTAATAATAGTGCTAATGCTTGCTCAGAGGAATGCTTTCTTCCCCCTAATGTTATGTGTGGGCTGACGGAAAATCACTTAGTGACATCTAATTTTCTTGGCCTATTTCTATGACTTTTTCCCCACCATGGAACAAGGGGCGTTGTATACACTGAGATGATGTTCTTGCATGTAGGAGAGTAAAGAGATTCCACAACATGGACCTTGTGGTCCAAGTTCCCCAACAGAGGCAGCGATTCTGAATACCTCTGGGTTTGGATATAGGATTTAAGACACTTCTAATGCAGCTGAGTTCAGACAGCTCCACTGTATCCTGTAAAATCTGTACTTTGTAGCGTAAGTTTGTTGTTGTGGGGCCAAAAATACAGGATCGCAAAATTGGTAATTGGCAATTTACTGGTTTAGATTCACTGTGTGATATCGAATTTTCAGATTCAGGAGATGTTCCAAATACATCAGAAAGTAAGGTTTGGTTTCATGTGTTGGAAGGGATATTATTGGGAGCTTTAAAAAATCGTGAGGATTCATAGTGAAGACTACTTTTTAAGAGATTTTTGGAGTGCTCAGCTCTTGAAATGCTATGTTTCCATCTCCTTGCATTTCATTTCTACTTGTTAAAAATATCTTTATGTGTTTTTTCTCTTTGTTAAAGTCTTTTGGTTATGGTTTTTCAGAAGTGGAATAAAGAAAATGTGGTTTTATTTTGTTTAAATTAGCTTTTTTTCCACCTTCATTTGTATTCCTTTAAATGCATTCAATATTTTTATTTGGCTACTGTATGCTAATGGCAAAGGTAATTTTTTATTCGAAAAACATTTAGAGAAATCTTTTCAACATGTAAGAATTTATTTTTTATTTTCAATAGATAGTTACTAAAGGAAGATGTTGCATAGAGTCCATTAGCTGTTATTTAGGCAATTTCTGATGGTAAAAATCTCTTTTTAGTGTGTGGGATAATCTTTTTCTTAGCATATTTTTGTCTCCTTCTCAAGAAGGAAGTGCATTTTTTCTGAATTAAAATGATTGTAATAAACTAATTCATGACTGCTGTGATGTGTATTGGAGAGTCGAGTTAGAGGCTCCAGCTATAGAGCAGGCAAAATTGTTTGAGGTTTTGATTTTTTTGTTTTTTGAGGGTTTTTTTAAGGCGCTTTTCTCTAGAGGTTCTTTTTCTAAAGACAACCAGTGTTAAAAGGATTTTCTCGAGGAACTTCTGACACCTTCTTAGGTAATTCACACTGAGAGAAAGTGGGAAATCAAAATCTCTTTGAAACCAACTTGGAAGTGCTGCCATATGTCTTATTCTTGAGATTATACAGGGTTGTTTAAAAAAAAAAAGAGAGAGAGAAAAAGAAAGAAATTCAGTCTCTAGCTTTCAACAGCCACATCCTTCAGCCAGACAGTTCTGTGATCTGTTAAATGAAACCTTCATCCACTGCACTTTGCAACTTTTGAATTGATAGATGATACAGCTTCCTGTGGTGGTATTTAAGTTTACCATGGGAACAGCTAAATCAGTGACAGCAGCAATAAGAAGGCCCTGAATATATTTTTTCAACTTATAGCCAGCTGACTTTCACATTCCTATTCAGCAACCTGATAAGGCTACGTTAAAATGAATTATGTAGTGTTTGAATATGAGCAGAGGTGCTGGCAAAGCAAGGAGGACAGAAAGGTTCTGAGATAATGCTCTATGACCTGATTTTTTTAAGGAAAGGTTATTTTAGAGTGCCTGCTATCTCTTGACTTGGTAATAAACAAAACAATAAATGGAATGAAGTTTTAGAGGTTAGTTTTTTACAATTGCTAGAACATTTTGTATCTTTCCAGTTTGGACACAGACAATTAAGGTTTCTTTTTTTATCTCTACTGTAAGTAAACTGAGCCAAATTCTCCTGGATTTTATGTGTGTCTCTGTTCTCTGGCATAAGTGTAGAGCTGTAACCAAAGATAGATCTTATCTTCATGTGGCTATGCATTTAAAGCATTAAGTTGTACAAATAGTTGTCCTTTGTGCTGCAGGCAGGCTCCTTGTCATTCTCTTGGCTCTCCACAGATTTTGGTTGGACCCAATCCTCCTTGTGCTGTGCACAGGTTTCTGGATGAGTGTTGTGCTGTCAGTGTTAGAACTCACCTGATGCCTCAGAAAATCCAAAGGTAGTGCCACTGGTGTGAAGATAAGGTCAGTGCTAAATGGAAAACAGATACAGCACTGGAATAATAAGAGAAAAATTAAATCTACAGTCATTCCAAGAGTTGTTTTGTCTCTGTTTTCATTGCCTGATTTAGCTTCTGGAGTAGGGAGAAAGTTGTTTGGATCTTGAAGAAGTATTTTATTTGATCTTTGTTCTGAAGAAGAAAAGAATTAAGAGCCTTTTTTTTTTTTTTAGTTTTATTTTCTTTCTCAGATACCCAGCCCAGAGTTTAACAAGAATTTTTGTTGAAAGACTTACAGTTTTAAGAAATGTTAGAAGCAGGTTTTCTCCTGCACACATTAATTCTTGTATGAAGTCTTCACATGTATTTTGAAAGTCAACCTTCAGTGAGTGCTGAAGACATTTGTTAGTACTGAACTGCTTTCTGTTTTAGGAAGTAGCAAAAGGTGACTTGTGGAAGGAGAAGAACTAGAAAAGTTGACTTTCTGTACCTATTCTTCTGCATAAACATAGCTTAAATTAGCTTTAACTATCATGAATCTTAAAGACACAGCATTTTAGGTTAGTTGTTTCTGTGAATTTGATTGAAAATATCTTTGGGAAAACCTTAGCAAGTCTAGCATACTTTCTTTTGTCATAAGAATAACCAATCTGTTTGAGCACAGTAAGACAGGTATTTAGATCCTCGTGGAAAAGGCATGGATCTTGAGTGCTTTTCTGTAGCTCTGTGTATATCTGCTAGTTCTTATGTATGAGCTTTCTGTGATAAGGAGAGTTAACTTTTCTCTACAGCAAATGAGTAGAAAGGAAATTAATTGATTAACAGTAATTCTAAACTCAGATTGCCCTTGGAGTTTGGGCCATTGACAGATGTGAGCTGTGTTGCTCACAGTTCATCCTACAGGGAGGAAAATGAGTATTCTCTGATGTGCCCTCTTTCATCAGCCCTATGTTCCCTTTCATTTCTCCTCCCTTTTCTTTCATGTCCCATTTTTCTGCGAGTTTCCTTCTCCAAAGTAAGACGTTTAAAACTCTGTTGGATTCCATTTCGGTCTTTTTTTTTTTTTTTTTTCTCTCAATTCCCATGCTAAGTCTCCTCATCATCCAACATCCCACTCTTCCCACTTGCCAGCTGCCTCCATCAGTTAGTTGTTAAGCATTCCTGAATTTTACATCAATTTTAGAGAACTATGAAAAACAAAATACATCTCAATCAACACATCTGTTGCCTCTTCAAAGGCTCTTTGCCAATTCTTTTTCTCTTTGAGCATACTTTTTATTAGAGACTTAATCTGCTATAGGTCAGGTAAAACAGCTCAGGTCCCTTTAGATTCCTTCAAGCAGATGATGCTTCAACATTTTTCTGAAATTCTGACTCAGTTAGAAATTAGGTGGCCAGTTAAGCATATTTCCATAAGCCAGAAGCACTTTGCATTTCATGTGAAAGTTTGAGCCACATGCTCACCAAATCACTGAAAACGAGAAAGACACTGATACATCTGTTTCACCAAAGGTTGGAGAATAAGGGCTAAATGAACTTTGCAGCCAGGACATTCGGAATATAAAAAATACAGCAAAAGTTAGAAAAAAAAATGCTTTCAAAAGCTTCTAAAAGTATGATTTTAGAACTTGGCTCAAACAGAGTCTTGTCTTTTACCCTTGTGTGTGTCTTACACAGCAAGACCCCAAGTTATTCCAGCTGTAATGGGTTGAGCCCATCCAGGTGCCCACAAAGTCTCTCTGCCGCTCCCCTCTGTAACAGGACAGGGGAGAAGAGTTCTACAAAATGCTCATGGATTGAGATAAGGACAGGGAGACATGACTCTGTGGGGAGAGTGTTTTCAGAGCAAAACATACTCAGCTTGGGGAAAATTATGAAATTTATTGCCAATCAAATCAGAGAAGCATAAGGAGAAATAAAACTAGATCTTGAAACACCTTCCCCCCACTCATCCTGTTTTCCCCAGCTCAACTTAAGACCCAAATCCTCTACATCCTCTCCCCCAGTGGCACAGCAGGACAGGGAATGGGGGTTGCATCAGTTCATCACATGTTTTCTCTTGGGCTCTTTCCTACTCAGGGGGAGGGCTCCTCACACTCTTCCACTGCTCCAGTATGGGGCCACTCTCATGGGAGACAGACCATCATGAGTTTGCCCGACATGAATCCTTCACACTGGCTGAAGTTCTTCACAAACTGCTCCAGCGTGTTTCCCACACGGTCACAAGGGTCACAAGTCCTGCCAGCAAACCTGCTTCAGCCAGCGCTTCTCCTGCCATGGGTTCCACATCCCCCTGGGTCCTGCTCGCACACAGGCTTCTTATGGGCTCACAGCATCCTTTAGGCATCCACCTGCTCCGCTGTGGGGTTGTCCACAGGCTGCAGGTGGATTTGTGCTCCACTGTGAGCCCCCATGGGCTGCAGGGAGATAGCCTCTCTAACCATGGTCTTCACCATGGGCTGCAGGGGAGTCTTTGCTGCAGTGCCTCAAGCAGCTTCTCCCCTTTCTTCTCCACTGAACTTGCTGTCTGCAGCATTGTCTCTCCCCCATGTTCTTACTTCTTTCTCTGTCTGCTGTTGCACAGTGGGGTTTTCTCTGTGCTTCTTAAATACTTAAAGCCAGAGGCACTACACCCTATCACTGATGGGCTCGGCCTCAGCTAGCATGGGTCCATCATGCACCCAGCTGGCATTTGTGGATGCAGGGGAAGCTTCCAGCATGTTCTCACAGAAACTGCCCCTGTAGCTTACCAGCACCACCAAAACCTCACCATGTGAACCCCATACTGATTTGTATTCATGTATCCAGTGCAGAGAGACAAGCACGATTTTCCATAATATATTTGGGGTGGTGTGTGCATTTGCATCACATTTTTCAAGTGTTCCACCATAACCTGAGGGCTAGATATGTGTTACTTCATTTAACAAGAGCTGGCATTCTCGTGTGGTGTGTATTTCAGCAAGCACACTGTACAAAAGCTCAAATGCTGCAAAATTTGGCTGGGAATCCTAAGAACCTTGAGAGAGATCCCATGCATGAAGGCATGCAAAAAATCAACATTATATTTATAGGTAGCAATCTGATATTACAAATCAGAGGACATGATGGACCTGGTACGAACTGCATGGTAGGACCCCAGTTCCTTCTAGAATGAGTTAGAATGAGTTAACACTTTGATCTCCCCTCATTGCTCTGTTTTTTTATTGTTGTGTAGTGTATGAACACTAACATAAAATATTTTGTATATTGAAACCCAAAGCAAATGAGAAAGGCATTAAAGCTTCTCTTATTTAATCTTGTCACTGAGAAAGGCTTCTTCTGCCAATAACAGGTTATAAGGGGACATCATGACAGGAGCAAGGGGTCCTCTCCTTCTTCCAGAGTCACGTGTCAATCACCTCCCCAGTAAAAAACTATATAACACATTCAAGTTTTTCTGAGAACATCATCTGCAATTCCCTCATGATGCTGTATCCATCAGCCTGTTTATCATGTGTGTCCATTTTTACCATGCATTAGATGCATAGAATTGACTAGTGCTTCACGTATTGGAAAATTTCCATTGCAATCCATGGCAGAGGGAATATGCTCTTTCTTACAGGCACATCCAGAAATGCTTTGTTGAACTGGGGTGTGAAAGTAATATGCTGCTAATAAATCATATCAAGTACTTCAGGATTTACATAAGATATGTCTTACTGTTTTCTGAGTGGAAATTTGTAGTAATGTATGTAATGTTGAAAGACACAGATGTGAGAGTGCTGCTTGTGAGTCAGAGATGTTCTTAATTAAGCTTTTGTTGTGTGCTTGGGGGGGATATCAGAATAAGGAAAATTCCTCCCACGTTTGCAAGACAGTGGAAAGAGGGAAGGAGTTCTTTTGCTGCTGAGTTTTGTCTCTTGCAATTGATTGCAAGAACTGCCCACTTAGGAAATGGGCAAGATGAGGCTGTTGGTAGAGGATGACAAGATTGTCATAACATAGCCCTTACTAATAGATAAACTAGAAAGAGTAGTGACATGTTGGAATGCTGGCGTGTGTTATGGGTTATATATTGGGCCAAAAATGGAAAAATTGTGTCAGGGTGTTATTTTTTGGTGACAGCTGCATCTGAGAACAGTCCTTTCGAGGTATAACGCTAATATCTCTCATTTGCTTTGTTCAGTTCATCAGTAGAGTTGTGAAAAATCAAAAGGTTTGATTGCCTTGTTTTAATAAGTCATACTGCTTGGAATCAAATCCTCTTTTGTTTATTAGAACCATTACGTTCTCATCAGTGGGTTTATCTACATGAAGGCACAGCTGCTTTGTGTCTTACTACTTTAGTACTGTTGAAAGGGAGAAGTAACTTCCAAATGTTAAAGTCTTTATTAAATTAGTTGAAGGACAGCATTATCATTCCCTGAAAATATAAGAAAATAAGTCTACACAAATAAAGTATTAATATATCACTGCCATTCTCCCTGCCTTTGAAGCTTCCTCTGGCTTACGTGAGCAAAGTATTGAGGATTCTGTGCTTTTTACTTTATACCAAAATCAGTCCAACTGAAAGGATTCTTCCTGCTTGCAATAAGGAAGCTGCTGTGCAATCTTCTCTGGCTGTCTCAGTTGTTACATAGGTGCTGTGGGAGGTTCCCTGGATCACAGTCACTTCTGCAATGGGCTCCCCCTGCCCTATGGAGGTTACAAGCCAACAGTTAGTACTTTATCGAGAAACAAATAAAGAAAAAAAATTAAAAAGCAAAAATACTTCTCTAATTGTAGGTAAGATTTCTCTGCCACTATGAAGTACTTTGAATCTGTGTAATGTGTATCACAGGCTTGATCTTGCTGAGGGTACAACTATTATTAAACCATGTTTTGATAGCCATCTTCTCTGACCTATGTAAGTTATGCCCCACAGATCTTTAATATGCTTACATGGAATTTTAACATAGAAATTTTAACTACGAGGGTGCTTTGTTACACGCGTTTCAAAGCTTGGATGGAAACAAATTGTTGCTATCAGGAAGGGAATCTGGAAATGGAATCAGCAAGACAACTTTGAGGTTTAGTAGCTTAAGGCAATAAGAGATTTTCATTCCCTTTTTTGCCTTCAGATACCATGACTTTTCTGTTGCCAGCATGTGACTGGAATATCCACAGGGTCCTGTGTAGTGCAAAGCAGTTTCTATCTTGCTGTGGCCTGAGAATCACACAAAATTTTTGCAGTCCTCTTTTCTATGGGATCTTGCTGTGTCTCTGGCCTTTTGCACAGTATCCACAGGATAATGGCTGCCTTGCTACAGATACTTCAGTAGTTTCTGTGCTGGCAAACACTTGCTTTTTCAGGGTGCCATCACTCATCCAGCATAACTTATTGCAAAAGGATTGAGGCTGAATATTAGAAAAACAGCCTGCCTGCCAGATTAGTGAAACAAGATATACAAGTGTGTTGTGGAATTTCCCTCACTGGAGATTCTTGAGAACCATGAAAAAAATGAAAGCTAAGGATGTCTGGAGTACATGGGACACTTCCCCACTGCAGGAGACTGAGCTCAGGAATCTCCTAGGTGCCTGCCACTTGGACTTCTGTTATTCTGTGGAAAGGGAACAAAGCTGGGGTTGAACAAATATTCAAGATACAACTTCTGAAAGACTAGAAATCCCAGTCGTACAAGGTTCTGTTTCATCATAATGTGTGTGGTTTTTTCAAATATAAGGAAGAGACTGTTGAACTTCTCTAATCTATCACTAACACTTGCTTAAAATAGTGTCATTTGGGATCTGTCTGCTTTAATAGTTACCTCTCAGAAAAGAGCTTTGTCCTGAAGTTTTTACAATGCTTGTTTTCCTTCTTCACATCCCAACACTGTTTGCTTTCCAGGGAGCTGACAAAGGCCAGCAGCTCAGGTGTTGACCCTGCAGAGAGGTCATTTGACCCTGCAGACATTTCCATAGCCTGGAGCTCTGTTAAAGTAAGCATGGCTGTGGAAGTTCACCTCCCACAGCAGCCCTGACCGGGATGGTTGTCTCATCCTCCTTCTTTGACTGGAGACAAAGCACAGCCAGGATGAGCGAGTGTCACCAGAGCACTGGCCACCACCACTGCCACCACAAAGGGCTGGGCACGCTCCCAGGAGCACGGGGCAATCCAATTGCAGGATGTGTTTGTAGATTGCTGCAGTGACAGTAGAGAGGTCAAGTCCCAGGGACAGCTTTTCTGATCAATACAATAATCTGATCAGTTACACTAAACTTAGAATAATAACAATCTATGTTAGATTAAACTATTCTATTATTAAACTATATATTATATATATAGTGTCTTCATTTAGAAGATTTTGTGCTTTTTTAGCTCTAGTAAGTAGTTGACTTAATATGAGCTATTTCATCTTGTTAGTCTGTTATGGGCTTAACACTAACAATGCTAACACCAGGCTGCTAATACTGCTCATTACTAACACTGTAACAACATGATCTGACTCTCACTGACACAAACTAATTTAATTTTCTGCCTGCAAGTTTATCAAGAGAAGTTATGGCACAAAAATTGTTCTACATTTTGTAAATTACTACTTTACATTGCTAGTTAGGACGTGAACAGACACATTAAATTTCAGGGAGCAGGCTCTTTCTCCTGAATAATAGCTTTAGTATTTGCCATATGTAGAATGCATTTCCAGTTCTTTAATTTCAGTTGCAGATTTGTTGACATAAGGGCATTGTTTTTAGAGTGAGGCTGTTTGTTCCTCCTGAAAAATAAGACCCAAAGACTGAAATAACCTTAGTTAGCATTGATTTTTGGTTTTTTGGTCCTGTTGCCTGTGAAATCTCCTTTACAACTAAAAAAGCACTAATGTCTGGGTTGTGGAAAAAGGTTTGGAAGTTGAAACTTTATTTTAAAAACCTTGAGATGTGAAATTCACTTTTCAGAAAACCTGCCACATAGCAATAAATTCCCTGTGGTATTTCTAGGGATATAACTTCCTTTGTCAAATAAATTGTAATATGTAAATTGTAGTTGCAAGCTGTTACATTGTTTCAGGAATACAATTTTTAAAAAATCATTAATGTTACCAATAAAGAAATTGAGAGGAAATAGGAGGGATCCATCTCTGATTTGCTTGCTTTGAGGATCTGACAGCTGTATAAGTACAGAAATTGCTATATGCACCCTCCAAATTGAGGTGAGTACCCCATCATCCATGTGAGCTCCCGGAGTTTTAAAAAGCAGACTGCATGTTTATATCCATCCCCTACCAGTGGTCCAGTTCCTATAAAATATTAAAAATTAAAGTTAAATATTAGATTTAATAAACCATGCTGTATGGTCACTGAAGATGACCATGTGTAATTCCATGTTGTTAATACTTTAAAGCTTGTGTAAATTGTTGCTAATTCTGTGGGCATTGTGGAGATCAAGCGCAGAAACTTGAGGGCTCATCTTGAAGTCTTTCTTAAGAAAAGTCTCCAAGTCATTCAAAGGAAAATTTTGTTTGAGCAGGTATGGAAACTAATCCCTCTTCACCTCAGCCTCTGCTGTAGCTGAGTGGATGGGCTGCAGCTGGGGCAGCACTGTGGGTCCACCCAGTCTCTTCAGATACCTCACTTCTGGTTTTGAACACTTGGTCCACATTATTGCCAGCCACCAAGGCTGGGACATTTCTGAAAACTAAACTGGAGGTTTATGTATGCTGAAATTGCAATTGGACCGTCAGTATCTATGAGACTCTTTAGTACTTCTGGACGTTAAGTTCTTCTTGATTAAGTTTATTGAATGTGGAAGTATTTCTGTTTGAAAAGATGTGAGGTGTTACTGTCATCCCTTCAACTTTGAGTGAGCTTATGAATGTGCTCCTGTTAATAATTAGATCTGTAGAAAAACTTTGAATCATGTGTAAGTAATCATCAGATAGCTTTATAGTGCTATTGGTGTTTTGGTTTGGACCCTTTTTTTAAAAAAGGAAAGTTACAGAAGTCCTCAAACAAAAATATGTACCTGTCACAGCCCAAATCAGCTCTATCCGTGTGCATATCAAGGGAAATTTGAAAATATGTATAGACAGAACCTCTCTTGTAGACAAGAATTTAGGCATTCAAAGGTAAGCATGTGTTTGAAGGCGAATACATTTGAGCCTCAGCCCATGCTACAAAGCAACCCACCATATTTGGGTGTGATATACTTTAAAATAGAATTTATTCGTCAGTGCGTTTAGTAAACAGCTGGTGTTAGCAGACATGTCTAGGCAAATACATCTTTAAAAACTCACCCATTCTGTGAGCAATATTTCATTTCTTTAGTGGCACTCAGCATTTTTGTTTTTGTTAACAATACAGTGTTATTGAAGGATCTGATTCTCCTATTAAACAAGAAATTTCCTGCTGGGTCTCCTAAATAAAGCAAATTTGAGATTTTACTGTAGTAAGCAAAATCTATATGCTTGTTCCTTGTTCAATAGTCTGGAAACATACTACTTTTAGAAAAAGACAAAGAAAAATTTAATGCACTTTCTATGGCTGTGGTAAACTAGCTACATCATTTCTGTGCTCATCAGTAACAGCCTTATGAAATCATATTATAGCGTTTATCTTACTATTTTTTTCTCTAAAAGGTACAAAATTAGTTTGCTGCATGTGTTACTACTAAGCAAGATTTTTTAAAAGAAAGGCTATAGAAATGCAAGTATATGGGGTGTTTAGCTTTTTGTTCGCGGTGAGTTTTTGTTGTTTTGGGATTTTTTTCCCTTTAAAATAGATTAAAGTTATAAAGGCAAAATCCTGTAATGATTTCTGCCAGGAGAAATCTTGATGACAGTATATATGCTTCTACTGTACAGCCCAGAATAGATTTTGGGAATAATCCTTTGAGACCTCATTTTGATGCATAATGATCTGGTTACACTCCATTCTGAATCCTGAGAAGTGCTGGAGATCGTTTCTGCCCCTTCTCACTTTCCACCATATTTTTAGACAAATTACCTCTCCTGCTTCAATCCTTCCTCCATTTAGACATTATATAGTGCTAAAACAAAAGCTCTGTTTCAGTACCTACATACTGGTTAAAGTGATCACGGTTGAATATGATACAAAAACTGTTATTTTTCATCTTCAGCAATGAAACATCAGTACAACCATTGTCCCTATGCATTTGCTGTTCACTTAGGATCAGTTGTAATTATTAAATGTTGATGTTAAACCAGCTAGCTTTCTGGATGGTGCTTGCAAGGTAGGGATGACAGCAATGTGACACCCAGGAGAAGCCCAGGGTGAAAAGCCCCCTGTGCCAGAAGTGCCATGAGGGGTCAGTGTTCTCTTGCAGGGGGTTACCTGGCAGCTCCACCAGTTGCTGCATTACTGTCATGCATGGCCCACACTTTGGCTTTGATGGGGCATGAGCCATTTAACTAAAGCTTCAGTGGTTTTTTTTCTTCCCCAAACATTGACAATATGGTAACATTCATCTACAGTTTCAGGGGAGGGATCAGCATTTTTCCCAATTAGAAGTGAGCATCAGCAGCAGTAGAGAATTGGATATCCCCTCTATTTGTGTGTAAGCTCTTTTGCACTTTTTCTACCTTATTTTTTGTTTGTTTGGTTTTTTTGTTTTTGTTTGGTTGCTGTCAGAATTCTGTAATTACTTACAACATTGAAGATAAGACATGGAAATGGCTATGCAGGATAATCTTGTTGCAGCTAACGTTCTACACTAAGCCCTTCTCATTTATGCTGAAACTGCTTTAGCATGAAACAAGACCTGACACGGTTGAGCCTTTGGTATTTGGTGTACAGATCTTACTCCCCCAATCTTGTTTCCTTTGAAGATTGCTGAGCATTGTGCATCACTTGCCTTTGTTTTGAATTTTAAGTAATGACTTCTAAGTTGTGGCTTGTAATTCACACTTAATGGATACTACACAATGAACAGCATTAAATGTCATTCAGTTAGTTTAAGCCTACATTTTGCAGGTATTTATGAGTTCTGTGCTATTTTTCATGCCAGATACTTCTGACTTTTATAACACTTGCCTTAGTGCTTGGAGCCTGCAAGTCTTTTGAGTCTTTAAAATTGTCAGCATTATATATGTGTGTACATATGAGTATATAAAAGCAATTATCTGCTATTGTTTTTCAAATAACTCAAGAGTTACTCTTGGCTACAGTGAAAAGAAGTAATGGCATTACTGGGTATGGTTTTGAAATAAAATCAGTTCTAAATTTGCTAGTTCTCAAGTACCACCATATGAAGCCTAAACTCAATGTGCTCCATTGACAGTATTCTCTATGAACACTTGGAAATTATCATCATTTCTTACTCCATCTTTTGAAAATAAAACGTAAGAAATACGTTTTAAAAGAATAAACTGAATAGTACAGAAGACAGAAGGACTCAAAATCAAAACAGGGAACAGAATGTACATTACATAAAGAAACAGCCTTTACTGAGTAAATGATAACCCTCTGTGACTATTTAGTAGAAATACCATGAGAAAAAATTATTTATATTGAAACTTGCTGATATTCTGGCTATGAAAAATTCACTTAATTTTAACTCCTCTGCTAAGAGTAGAAATGCCATGCACAGTATGCAGTATGCTGATGGTATTTTCTAGAACCTTATACATACCTCTGTAAGACTTTAAAAAATATGTTTGAAAGACCAATTTTGTTTGGGATGCTAGTATTTTCAAAAGAATGCATTGGAAACACTAGTCTATTTCATACAGATGTTGGGGATTTTCCCAATTTTTCCCTGCTTTCTGATAGTATTTACTAATCGTTGCTTTCCTGCTTGTAAATGATGAGAGAGATATCTGAGGAGAGCACTGTAGCTCCCTTACAAAGTAGATGTCTTCAGACAGATAAATTAACAATCTCTAGTGTGGCTGTTCACTATGAGATAAATGGATTTTAATTTAAATATAGACTATTGTGAGTTCTGCTAGAAATAAGTGGTTCACAACCCTGAGTATGAGCCAGAACAGATGCGATCATCTGCCTCTGAGTCACCTGGGACAGTTCCTGCCTGATTTTATGCCTGTGGCCCAAAACAGCAGTGTGAATCACAGGATTGTTAAGGTTAGAAAAGACCTTTGAGGTCATCAAGTCTGCCTGTTAACCCACCATCTCCATGTTCAGCACAAACAATGTACTTAAGTGCCATATGCACACATTTTTTGAACACTTCCAGGAATGGTGAGTCCACCACATAATGGACTGCCTGTTCCAATGCCTGACCACCTTTTCAGTAGAAAGTTTTTCCTAAAATCCAGTCTTATGCAAGATGTGACAGTGTTTTGCTTGGGGACTGTGGGAAAGCTTTGCTTATATGTTTATATAGGATCACAGCGAATAGGTGACTGAACTTAATGTTAACTTGATGTTAAGCTTGTGGGTGAGCTCATTTCTCTTGTGCCTTCATCTGCTGTAATGAAAGGCTCATGTCCGGTCATGCAGTGGTCAGTCATGCACTGTAATGTCAGATGCTTGTTTAGCCTGGAGAAAAGGAGCCTGAGAGGAGACCTTTCTGCTCTCTAGGAGAGTGGAGTGATGTGGGAGTTGATCTCTTCTCCCAAATAACAATTGATAGAAGAGGAAATGCTATCAAGTTGTACCAGGGGAGGTCTAGATTGAAAAAATTTCTTAACAAATTGTGTAGTCATCTATTAGAACAGGCTGCCTGGGGAAGTCACCATCCTTGGAGATATTTGAAAGACATGTGGATGTAGCAGTTAGGGACATGGTTTAGTGGTGGCCTTGGCAGTGCTGGGTTTGTGGTTGGACCAAGAGATCTTAGAAGTCTTTTTCAATCTTAATGATTCCATGATTAAATGGTTCTGTGCTGCTCCAAGCCCACTAAAGGAGCACTGCTGCTGGCTGACGAGGTAGGGATTGTACCCAGGGTGTCATGAGAGGTGAGGTGGGGGCAGAGTCAGTGCTCTCCAGCATGCAGCTCATCTGTGCACTTCAGCTCTAAAGCAGGGCATGGTGCATGGATTTGGCCAGGTGATGATCTTCAGTGACAAAAGGGGAATAGCAGACTGACTGCAGAGACTGTTTGAGGGCAACTGGCTAATGGACCTCCAGCATTGTCCCAGGTAGACCAAGAAAAGTGCATTTTCGTGAGCTGTTAGAGGATCCTTCTCACACACTGTGATGCTCTTTGTGTGGAAGTGATTTTTGATAATTGAGGCCTACTGTTTAATCTGATACTTTCAGATGTATTGCTTGTATCTGTTTTCAAGTCAGTGCATTTTCTGGAAAGGATACTGTTTCATTGTTTTATTTAAACTGTAAGTATTAGAAGGGAAAAATGGCATTTCATTAGAGAATTAAATATAGAATTGAAACTAGCACTGTGAAAATAGTTTTAAGACTTTCTTGGTAAAAACACAAACAAAAAGACCCCAGTGTCATGGTACTGCATTTATGTAGCCAAAACAAGAGGAGGATTTTACATGCTCTGTAAAATTACAGGTGGTTTATCTGTGAAGAATTGCACTTAGAATGAAAAAATGAGAAAAACAATACTGTAGACTGAATATCATATCAAATGTGTATTGTGCGCTGTCAGAATCTCTTGTTCATTTCATGTAACCACATAACTTTTTGAGAAACCTTTCCAGAAGAGTTGAATTTTTGGGGTAAACCTTTCCAGAAGAGTTGGATTTTAGCTTTCTCACATCCAGGTTGTGCATACTGTAGCAAAGTCTACAATCTGGATGATAACCAAAAGAGCGGATCTGTGTTAATATAGAATTATTTCCTATAATAGCTTTTAAAAGATTTCCAGCAGCTTTTTAAAGTCAGTAAATCATCAAGAAGCTGGAGAAATGAATTTTTTGTTAGATCTTCAGCTACTTGTTGCATACTCCTTATGGAAGACACTCTTTCTCTAAAGGAGCTGTGATATTTACTAGACATTAGAGTTTTGATTAATACCTAAAAATTACCAAATTTAACAACGTAAAAATAAACATAGTTGGTAACTGTCTGGTATTTCTTATCTCTTTTTTGAAGGGCAACCGACAGCCATTGCTTTTTGGTTGTTCTTCAGCATAAATAAAAGGGGTAGCTTTGTGTACAAGGCAGTGTTGATTTACTGAGAACTCACTTCAGAATAGAAAAGGAGTGCCCCTCTGGCCATCCCACAGGTGTGTCATCTTAGGGTGAAAACTGACTCTGAGTATAAAGTGCTTGTAAAACATTAATGTGTGTGGAGCTTAGGCTATTCTGTGCATAAATAAATTTGCTGGTGTCAAGGAGTTTAGCCTTTGCTCTGCAGTGAAAAGATACTGATCTCCGTTTTTTCATCTCGGCTCTGTTTTTTTCCCACGATGTCCATCCATTGGTTTAATTTAAGACAATTTTCTGGGAATTATTTAATCAATACCTTTTATATCTACAACCTTCAAAACCAGGATTTATTCCAATGTTTGTAAAAGAATTTGAGATGTTTATACATTCAGTTGTTCTCAGACTTTGAATTTTCTATATGTTATTTTTAGGTACTGTTCTGTTGCTTGGACAACTCAATCATGTAGACAAAATCTTGCAGCAGACCAAAGTTGGTGTTTTTAGGCCATTGTAATGATTCACAGTAGCTGAAATTCGAAGAATGACAAGTGTTAACTACAGATCAAAGTATTATATGCACCGAAGTATTGAGTGCATAGATTCACTTGGCAATGGATGACTGAATATGGTTCCCTCCAAGTCTTATATTCTAGCTTGCCAAGGCATGAGTGTCTCAGGGAATGTTTTTAAAATCTGTCTTTCATAAACAATTGTGAACTGTTCTTCATTGCTATTTCATCCTCAGCTTTTGCTTAATGCATACAGAATATTATGATGGTGTTAGTGATACTTTAAAAAAAAAAAAACAAACTTAAAAAAAAGACCCAATGCACTCTGAATTTTTTTTTTTCAAATGTTTTCATTCTGGGTTATATCAACTTCATTTTATACTTCCTCTACCATTAAATCTTATGTACAATTGGAATAGGAATTGGTTAAGAAGAACAACTTCCTTCCCTTGAACATTTTGCTGAGCATGTATTAGTATCAAAGTGGGTTATTGGAGCCTGAAGCTCAGATCTTAATCAGGAATTCTACAAAGTAGTCAATTCTGGATGGGGTTTTTTGTTCTGCTTGATAATACATATTTTTACTCAGCTTTCTTGTATCATCACTTTCTGAGTGTACAGGGGCATAGGGATGTTGGGATCCTTTTCTTCTCCTGAAGATCAAGTGATGTGAAATTTTGAGCTGCTAGGAGAATCTAGCTGTATAATTACTGTTAAGAGGTTGTCAGTATGCTTGATAGTGATAAAGTGTAGAGGACTTAATTTAGCATGAATTTACAGATGGAGCTTTAGAAGAACTAGAAGTTCCTGTACTAGGCAATGAAAACCTTTGCCCTCTGGTAATTGATGCTAAAAATGAATAAAAATTATCCAAAACTTAAGGAAGCGATTTTGCGTTGCTGGGTACAGAGGATTATTTTTATTTTTGAAGAGTATCTGCCTATGCGTAGCATTCGAGTTTTTCCAGACTTGTGCCTGTGACAGCCAGTGCTTATTGCTTTTCCCTGTGTTTCAGCACCCAAGGACAATGAAGAGCGCGTGTTCCGGGAGCGGATGCGCCCCAGGAAGCGCCAGGGAGCCGTGCGGCGCAGGGTGCATCAGGTTAATGGACACAAGTTCATGGCCACCTACCTTAGACAACCAACGTATTGCTCACACTGCAGAGACTTTATATGGTAAGGAGTAACTTTGGCTTTGCTTTCTCTGCAGCTTTGCCTTGGGGAGTTAGCATACCTTCCTGTTTTGCTGGAGTGAAAATGATATCGAGAGTTTTCCTCTTTATTTTGACATTAACCTGTCAACAGTGTTGCAGATGATAATAGAAGGGTGTTAAACTCCCATTCACAAATATTAGAATTATTTGTATTTGTGGTTCTTCTCCTCTGAGTCACAAAGTTCCATACTTCCCTAATGCACACTAAATTCCAGGTAGACAACCAGTCTGGTATTATGTAAGTGCCTAAGTGTAGATTTAGAATTAATGTTCGACCTTTACATTTTGTCAGAATGACAGAATTCTTTCTTACATGATTAAGAATCACCATCTTTTTTCTAAGACATGCGAAGCTCCTTTATATCCTACTGAAGTTAATGGAATATGGGTATATTATACTTCTAATGACACAGATTTTGGTGCTCAGTGTACAGAGTCTTTATTATTACAATGTACACCAAGAACTCCTTTTTAGAAATTATTTGCATTTTATTGAGTATGTTCAATTTTAAGATAGGGAGAAGTGGTGGAGACATTCAGTTTTCAGTTGTTTTTCAGCAACACCTGATGTTTTCCAAAGTGACCTAGAGATACTGATTTGCCCATAAGATCTGATGAGATCAACAGTAAATATTTCTTAGCAGTGTGTAATCAAAAGGTCTTTCTTAATGTAAAACAATGTGAAATGTGCATGAACTCAATTGCATTCTTCTAAAAAGTGCCTGGGGGTTAGGCTTTATGTTGGCAAAGGTGATTTCAAGCAATATTGACAAATGCAATTTGTCTATTCAGAGGTCTGCTCGATGATGATTTACCACTTTGCCCCCTTTCCATGCACTCTTTGGCTTTATCTGTTTCACTATAGTAAATGTGTCTGTACTTCTGACTGTCTTCATGGTGTCTCATCATTCCAGCAGCTGAAATGTTCCTACTTTGAACTGATCTCAGTCCAGGCATGCAATTATCAGATGATTGATTATGAGAAATATTGGAAATGAGAAATAATAAAAGTTCTTTAAACATGTGCACATCCAGTAAAGGGACGGAAAAAATGTTTTCATTTTTTAAAATATTTCCTCTTAGTTTTCTAAAATACTTTATTCTTTTTCAGGGGTGTAATAGGAAAACAGGGATACCAATGTCAAGGTAAGAGAAATTCTACATAAGGACAGTTTAAATATATTTATTCTATTATATAAGTAATAAGATATTTTTATCAGGTGTTGTATAAGTATGATGCTAAAAATTTAGCATGTGATGATCAGAATAAGTTTGTCTCAACAAGTATACAATCTTTTTACCAAGTCACAGTAGTATTTTTCAAATCTGTTGGTCTTAAGCATTGTATATGAAGTAGGAGCTCAGCTAAGAGCTCTGAACATCCTATCCCAGATATCTCTTCATGTATATATAATCTAGAGAACCATATCTGCAGAAGTTGGCTTCTTCATTTGTCAAGTCTTGCATTTTAAAATTAAGAGCTCTTTATTCTGCTTAAGATTCTGTGTTTAAAAGTTCCAGGTAATTGTGAAGACTGTAATTTAAATAGATGAGATAATTATAGAGGTCATCATTAGAGAAGGTTATAGCAAAGACTGCACAAGTGCTTCATTTTCATTTCCAATTTTTCAACTCAATTTCTTGTACTCCTACTTCTTTATGCAGTCACCTCTTGGGATGATGTGTTAGTACTTAATTCTCATCTAACAAGTAGAAGCCATCAAGTTAGTGATGATTTTTCACTTACAAAAGACTTGATGAAATCTCATTGTAAATAAGTAAATGCCTTTGTTTTCCTAGAGCTTTACATGCTATCATAAGTGTTACTGTATTATATCTCATAGTAAATAAGTAAATGCCATTTTTTTAATAAAGCTTTACACGCTATAATAAGAATTGCTGTATTAACTCACAGAGGTGCCTGGAGAGGTACCTTGACTTCTGATCTAGTTTTTTCTTATAGCAATGATCAAAACTGGAGAAAGTGAAATATATTACTTCACTATGAGGGTTTTTACTTTGTTTAATGACCTTGAATTTTACAGAATGATAGACCTAGTAATTGTTTATCTTATCTGAAAATATCTGCAAATGTTATTCATTGATTAACTAATCAGGATGTATATTGGTAAAACATTTTTGCCTCCTGAAACCTTTTACTGCTATCAACTTATGATAATGTGTTACTCAAAGAATGTTTGACTTCTTTTTTTTTTTTAATTCTTTTGCCTTTCACAGTGAGTTATCTTTATATGAGTTTTCCTTTGGAAGCTCTTTAAACAGGAATTGTTTTTGCTATTTTATCTCATGTAATGTGGAGATCATGGACTTCATCAGAAAAATAAATCACATATGTAAAGATTGAGAAAAATTGTGGTTAACATTTCAGAGGGTCATTTGTAGTTTTACAGATGAGATATTTGCCGGATATGCTTTAATTGTCTTAACATTCTTCGGTCTTTAAGTCCATTATCTTCTGTCTGTGTAAACCAACTTATTTCAGAGGTTGCACCAAATCACCACCAGTCACTTGCACACTTTCAAGTCCCAGTGGTTCTAGTCTTCTGAGATCAGACTTCTGCTTTAAAATTAGTCTTCACGAAAACTCATTCTTTTATCTGTTTTTGTCTTTCTAGTTTGCACTTGTGTAGTTCACAAGAGATGCCATGAACTTATAATAACGAAGTGCGCTGGCTTGAAAAAACAGGAAACTCATGATGAGGTAAATGTTTATAAATTAATTTTTCTATCTAAAATTCTGTCTTTGATGTGTTCAAAATAATGTCATCTCCTCTGTTAATGAATAGATGCTACAGATGTTTTTGTGCCCTTCTGGTTATTTTGTGGTGTAGCATTTACTTTGGAATGTTAGATTGCCATCACAGTTTCATTTACGTGGGAATCATCATACAGAAATTTATTTCTAATTGATTTACTTTCTTTAACATCTAAGCTTAAAGTTTCAGAGAGCTCTTTCCACTCCTTTTCATTTTTAACATTCCCTCTCCATTTCTGAGTTAATACAAGTCTTGTCAGTTTGATTCAGAAGAAGCAGGCTGGGATCCATCATTCCCCTGGCTGCATTTTGTGTGTCTGAGCCATCAGCAGCTGATAGGAGACCTGGGATGCTTGAGTGGGTATCTGGCACCAACCTAAAAGACTGACCAGAATTTGCTTGCAAAATCTCACCTCAACACAGGCCACATCCAAACTGTCAAAATGTAGCGATGCTTTTTAAAATAGTTTTAGCCCTCGAGTATAAACAGCAAATGCTTTTTCTAACATAGAAGTTTTTGGTTGGTGCTTCAACAGAAAAGCAAATATATGCTTGCTGACCTGTTGTTTTGTGCAACAGTGAGGGCCTGTTGTCCTTCACCATTGGCTTAGGTGAGGCGGTCTTTGGGTGATGACAGTTCCTTGGCCACACAGAAAAACTCCATTTCTTAATTGTATTTGTTAAAAACCTACATTCGTGTGATTGAAAAAGTCTACCTTTAAGCTACAAATCGGAGTTGTGTGTAACAGGGCAGTTGCAATCTGTTCTCTCAACTTCAACATGTTTGACTGAGGCACTAACTCATGATCTCATTTTTTTCTGTGCAATTCACTAGCATTTTCCTTACTGGAACCATTCCGTAATATCTGGTCTCCGTCCAGTATTTTACATCCAAAGTGTGATCACGTGCATACAATTGTGATAAAGGACTGTGTTGGGCTACTGCTGGTTTTGTGTAGTACTCTCAGGAATATACAAAATCTTGGGCAGGTTTATATTCCCAGGCTCCAGACTGGTGGAGACTTGCATACTTTGCTGATAGTCTCATTGTTTAGAAGGGGTACTAGATCACTGGAGAAAAGCCAGCGGTAATAGAAAGGGGAAGGAAAAACATAAAAATAAATCTCCTGCAGTGCAATGGCCACTATGAAAACTTATCAATGACATCCTTTAATTAGTAAGTAATCATACCTTGGAATCCCTGAACACAACAGGTTACCATTGTCATTATCATAATCCAAAGAAGAGTGGGATATGAAAAGGTAGAGGGTTTATGATACATTTCTTTTTCTAGTCCTGTATTAGTTTGGCCTCGTGTTCCTAAAACAATTGGGAGTGACTTCCTTGCCTTCCACATTGAGATCTTTCCTGATAGCTATGTATTTGTTGTTCCCAAAAGTACTAGGAAGTAGACTTTAGTCTTTATCTCTTGAACAACAGCAGCCCTTCCCCCTCTTTTCCCCAGATAAAGCAGTGAAAAGAATTCTGGGGTTGCAGTATATCTAATGCAATGGCCATCATCTGAGCACGGATCTGTTTCATCTCATTTGAATTCTGTGGGGTTTCAAAATGCAACAGGGCCTCAGCATACACCGATTGCAGAGAAATTAATTAAAATGAAATATGCTGTGCTGTCCTTTTTCAGCAAGTGGGATCCCAGCGTTTCAGTGTCAACATGCCTCACAAGTTCAGCATTCACAATTACAAAGTGCCCACCTTCTGTGACCACTGTGGTTCACTGCTCTGGGGTCTTTTGAGACAAGGTTTACAATGTAAAGGTAAGGCACCACTTCAGAGCTTTTCTTTTTCTTTGTGAGTGACTTGTAGGCTTGGAAAGACTTCAAGTCGCTATGTCAACATGTACAGAAATAAATAGAAAATATTTAATGGAGCAATGTAAGGATTTCCATCATGGTTGGAACACAGTCCTTACCCTGCTGGCAACACCAGTCAGTAACAGATGCAGAAGTCAGACATTAAGAAACACATTTTGCACTCACTCCTGTGTAGGTTTATTGCCGCACAGGATATTAGAAGTTAACCAAAAATTATGAGCATGACAATTTACATACCTTCAGTTTATACGCCTTTTATGTTTTCAGGCTTGCTAAACTTTTTAAACATCAATATTCCAGCCACTTTTCCCTTTAATGCCATTTTCAAAAATTGCTATTTTGTATTGTTAGAGTAGGTAGAACCAATCCTGTGTGCCCATGTCCAGAATATGAGGTATTCTGATACCTAGCTAAATCATCCTTTGTGATGGTCCACTTATCCCTTCTATTCCAGAAAAGGATTCATTATGTTCTGCCACTTAAGGACTATGTACTCTNTGCTTATCCCTTCTATTCCAGAAAATAAAGGATTCATTATATTCTGCCACTTAAGGACTATGTACTCTGTACAGGGACTGTATATGAAAATATGGATGGAAGGTGCATTTGTATCATTTTAGTTGTCAAAAATATTTGATTTCATATCTCATTGTTTCAAGCAGATCTATAAAATGGCTGAGAAAAGAGTAAAAACAATTGCAAAGTGAAGCAGTATTTTAGAAATATTTAATAAAAGACTTGAATTTGTGGGTGGAAGGAAATGATGTCATGAAGGAAATTATTATCAGGTTCTTAGGAAGTAGTGCCTGGTGGAATGATAAGCATTTTTGTTTTGTTATGCCTTAGGAATGGATGGGTCCATCTTCATAAATACAAAAATCATGTTGTGTACACCTCTCAAGAACAGAAACACAAGGCCACACATATATGTCTAAATACATTAGCTATAAAAAGGCATCCTTTGCAGTATTCAGAATGACACATAACTATAGGTGAAGGTCAGACCTGTTGTTTCATGTCACAAGTTTCTGAGCAGCAAGGGAAAGAAGAGATTTAGTTCACAGCAAAGTTATACACAGCGAGACTTCTGAAGTTCAAGCCTTCCCTTGTGATTCCAGCCAGTGAACAGTGAGGAAATGTTAGGCTCTAAATGCTATTCCTTGGCAGCTGTTGAAGATTCTGCTCAAATGCTGTCTTAATTATGGTGGAGATATGTTCAGTGAAGACTTTTCAATTTGATCTGGGTTTTTCAATTAAATCTGGGCTTTTTACCTCTTGATTTTTTTTTTTTTTTTTTTTAACCAGAGCTATAGTATCTCTCTACCTAATCTGGGCATACACGAGTTCTCTTTCATATTCTAACTCAAGTACCATACTGTTCTTTTGGTCTTAATGGTTATTTCTCTTTCTTTTATTTTATACTGTGTAGCAGATGCACAGAAACAATAGTGCAGAGCGTCTGTCTCTTTCTCCATGTTCATAAAATTATTGCCTATAAAAATGCAGTGTTCTCTGTATGAAATATAGAAGTCACCTGAACTGAAAATGTCATTTGCTCTGTGCTTCGTTTCCTCTCTTTAATAAGTGCTTAGTGACTCCCTTCTTCAGAGATGTACTTCCTTGCCCAGTGTGGTTATTAACACCATGAGAAGCATATAACAGAGATATATCCTTCTTCTGGCTTTTTCACTGGTTATTCCTGTGCATCTTTTTATGTTTATGAAGTTGGACTGTACAGAATTTTCCTATTTCAAGCAGTTTGGCTTCTCAATGTCCACTTTTATGGGTCCTACCTCAAATGTTTTACTTGCTGCTGAGGTTTTGTCACTGAATATGCATTCATTGAAAACACCATGTTTAGCAATTCTTTTTAGCTTTCTGAAGCACATGGTTATGGCCAGATACTCTGCCTGGGTATAGTCTCAGAGGCAAATGTGGTTTTCTTTCTTTAGGGGCTGTACAACAAAAACTTCGTTGATGAAAAATGTAATTAAATTTAACTCTAAATACATATTTTTATAATTTCCTTTTGTCTAAAAAGTAAAGAAGTGAGGAATTTGAACAATTGAATTAATCTAGGATATAATCACACTTGCAGCTGTGCTCTCTTTATGCCTTGCTCCACGAGAGGGCACTGAAGTCTCAGATAAAATATGTCATCTGCTCCTAACAAATCCACACTCCACGAATTTTAATGGAGCTGTGTTCTTGCCTCTGCCCCAAAATCTGGAAGAAAAGTAACCTTTTTTTTCCCTCCTCATAATAAAATAATAGTTCCAGGAGATTTAGGAGAAAGAGCTTAGTAAAAGGATTGCTATCTAAATAACGTAGGTGTTTAACCTATGATTTTTATTTAAACTTAAAGCGCTGTTGGTTTTATGGCTGCCTACCTTAGAAGTTAATCTACTTCAGTAAAATAGTGTAAGAAGCAATAATACATAAGGATTTAATGTTGTGCCTTCCATAGTGGACAGTTAAAATCCAAGCTCTGAAGGACTTTTCTTCTAATTCGACTTAATTTAAGAGTTACAGGACCATTCCATAGTTTCATTTGTTCCTGTCTCTGTACTGGACACTGTATGAAAATATTATTCTACATTATTATATCACAAGAATGATAATCAGGTTAATAACTTTATATTAGCGTTGAAGTATACCTTCAAATCCAGCTAAGTATTTTCCTACTAAGATTGTATTTATTTGAAAAAGTTATTGATAGGTCCAATACGATCTGATTTAGGCAAGACAAATGCATGCCAAGATAGTATTTAATTTACTGTATTACTCTGTATTTCATTACAGTTTGCAAGATGAATGTACATCGACGCTGTGAAACAAATGTGGCACCAAACTGTGGAGTGGATGCTAGAGGCATAGCTAAAGTTCTTGCAGATCTTGGAGTCACTCCAGATAAGATCACTAATAGTGGGCAGAGGAGGAAAAAGGTAATTTTACTATGTACTGTCACATTAAAAAAATCAGATGAGTATGACTGTATTGTAACTTTATTAACTGGGGTTCAGTCCTACTCAAATGACTTGCATAGTAATTTTTTTATATGTCAGTACAGACCTAAGACTTCAAGTTCTGTTTTTTAAGTGTAAATCATCTATTCTGAACTTTGATATGAAATTTATTTTGACCTGGTACAATGTTGCAGATCTTGAGTATATAATTCCTGGAAGGATTTCCCCTTTTTAATTTTGAGGAAGAAAATTTGACAGAGAGACAATGTCTGGCAACAGTTAAAAACATAAATGCCTGTTATTGCTCAGAATTGGCATTGAATAATTGATTGATTGATTGATTGACTGGCAGATAAAGTGTTGTAAATGTTGACAAACAAACAAAGTGCTGATTCTCATGAAGAGGGGATGTTTGCCAGATGACAGTTCTGGAGTTATCATGCCTTCTATAGGAATAACCAGGCTGTTCTAGAAATAAAAGGCATGGGTCACCCCAAGTTCATTCAAAACTGATGGAGTTATACCTCAGTGAGGTTGTGTATCCTGGATGAGAATGGACTGGCCCACACTCTGTATCTCTATTTGCATAATTGTCACAACGAACCCATCGATTTCACAGAAAGAGGCAATTTGTGCCATAAATTCTTGAAACATTGACAGTTGCTTCTATTAATTTTCCTGTTTATTGCACACTGAGATCCCCTGTACGCTGTTTTAAAATCTTACAGAAATATAGGAAACTTAGGAATGAATTAATTGATCTGACACTCCTGGGAAAAGGTGTCGTCGTGTTGTTACTGAGGTAGTTTGCAGAACTTGCTGATACATGTTATAGTTAAATGTATTTACTGGGTAAGTTTGAATACAGACTTATGGTGGCTTCTCAAAACTTCCCCACTCACTCAGTATGTACACTACATTTACTTCATCTTAAGAACCTGTTTTTCTTTCAGTTGCCTGTTTTTTCTTTATATTATGGCTTCCATTTCCTGTGATGCCATCTACTGTGTAACTGAGGTTCTGCCAGTGAGAATCCATAGGGGTAGAAGGTCTTCACTTTCATTCATAATTCTACTTTTGAACTAAAGTTGTTGAATTAAATTTCCTCATGGCACAGGAAGATCACAGCTGAGTACCCCTTTTGGAATTGTTCTTAGCTAATTGCAGGTGCAGAGACTCAACCACCAGTTCCGGGATGCGCGTCGTCAGAAGAAGACAGGTCGAAATCAGCACCAACATCTCCATGTGATCAAGGTCAAACAAGTCTTTTTATTTCCTATCTAACATATTTTGTCATACATTTTCCTGAGGTAAAAAAAATTTATGATCGTGAGTATCTGTAGATGCAAATCAATAAAGTAGTTACCTACCAGCAGAAATTGAAGTATTTAAAGTTATGAACCCTAAAATCTTTTCTAAAAAGGCTTGCTTCTCATTTTATTTAAGTCTGTGAAATAAGGTGGCTTTTAAAGGGACAATTATAAACCAGTCATCTTATTATTAAATTTACTACATGAGTCCTTGTCAACAATATATGGAAGTAGTTTATGGAATTATGGAAGTAGTTTATATATTCTGTTGTAAGACTGGAAAATATTTTAAATAACAACACAGAACTTGAGAGGGAGCCTCTATTTACCTGAAAACCCATCTGTTAATAAACTTTTGAGATAAAATTGACTCCTTGTAATTCTGTGTTGAACATTTGTAATAATAAAAAGTGCCATCCAGACAGGCTATGCTAGCATGTCTATGTGGTCTCTAGAGGCTTCTTAAAACCTTGTTTCCTTTCAGCAATTTATTTTATACATAGATTTGGACACAGACATTTTAATCTTCACTGATATGACCTGATTTCATTGAGTTGAGCAGCTGATTGACAGAATGTGTATGTCAGCAGCATTTTTTTGAGTCTGATCTAATTGTTTTTAAAAATCAGAAATCTGTAACCTCTGAATCCAGAACTGATTTAAATTTGTCAAGCTTTTGGTTTCCCAAACATTATTTTAATAAAATCAACTTTTTTAAAAGTATCAGATGTTTTGTTTAAAATAAGAACAAAGAATTTGTCTAAATTCTCTCTTTAATTTGACCTTTATAGCTGTGCAGTAAAGTTTTTGCTTCCAAGATCATCAGGCTGAAGTACCATGCAGGAGCTCAGGGCAAGACCCTGAGGACTGTTAGTCACCAGGACTCTCTGTATTTAATACTGAGAAACCTTCAGAGCCATTTAGCAGATCTGCACGATTGCTGCTTGAAGCAGCACTAGGAAGTGGTCAAACACCTCATTGGCAGGCGTCTGATAACAGCTGGAGCTGAATAAGATGCTCCATTCATGTTGACTTCAAGGACTGGGACGCCCAAGTATCCTTTGAACTTTTGAAGACACAGCTCTAAAATACTTAAGCAGGAAGATGAGTAAGTGCTGCAGGAAGATAGGGATATTCAAAACAAAGTACTTCTCTGTGGTACAGGAACACCCAAAGTCACTAGAACAACTATTTGGCTACTATTCTGACTTATCTTTCAAGTTTTGGATATGTCATTCTCTTAAGTTCATTTTAAAAGGCCACCCTTCCTGTTAGGGCAGGGGTTTGGCTGATTACTGTAAGGTGGAGAAGCAGTTTGCTAAATATGTATTCTTAACCATAAATATGTATTCTTACTCCTAAACAGAGCATTCAGAGATGATGAATGTCCCTTCCCACACTGATACAGACTAACACAGGCTGGTTTTCTGACGGTTGGTTAAAACTAACTTTTCCTCACATTTCCACAGAAATCAAAGAGCTGGAAAACAACATTAGGAAAGCTTTATCTTTTGACAATCGGGGAGAGGAACACAGAGCAACAGCTACAACGTCAACAGACAACCAGCTTAACAAACCTGGGGAGAATGGTGAAAATGGGGAGGTCAAACAGGCCCAGAGCAAGCGAATAGGTCTTGAAGAGTTCAACTTCATCAAAGTATTAGGAAAAGGCAGCTTTGGCAAGGTGGGTAGCTTTTTATACCCATTTTTTCCTTCTTTTCCTTTAAACTAGTATTCATGGGTGGTTTTGACTGTGCTGATTTGGAAGTGTAATGTCATATTGACATTCAGAAAGTGCTTCCAGCCTAGGGGTTTTCTTTTACCCCACAGATCAAAAGTGTCAGTCTCCTGATGAGCTGGCCTTGTCTGTGCTTTAGCTCACTTTGTTAGCTAGGGCCAAGCCTGGTGAAACAAAATGTCAGTGTTTCATTATTTCGGGATATGTCTGATTAAGATACACATACAGTTACATACTGTTCAACAAAATTGCTTGTTGGCAAGCAGGAAAAATCAGGTCAGGAATAATGCTGTGGGGTTAATTTGCTTTCTTGATAATTCCCAGTTCAAGTTTACTTATTTCACAGAACATTGTGTGTTCTTGTTTTGCCTCGGTGGGTGTGTTCAGTGCTGGAGGAAGCAGAACTGAAGCATTTCCACGTAGATATTGGGGCTTAGACAGCTGCCCAAAATACAGTATAAGCAGAAGAGATGTAACTCACCATGTACCTTCCCATAGTAAGGTATTGGTAAGGGTGGAAAGGGCATTGTTGTCTTTACAGGGATTATAAATTTTCTTTCCACGCTATTGAGCACCATGGAATCAAAGAGGTGGACTGAAATACGGATCTGTTTCAGAAGTACACTCTTCCTTCCTCCATATTACAGGAACTTCACATGCAGGAGAACAGGCTGAAGCAGTTCTTTTGTGCCCCTGTTTTCTAATCCTTTCTCTGAAGATTATCCTGGCTTCAAGCCAAAACTGACCTTAAACAGAATATAGGGTCTGAACCTTGAACAATAGTAGTAGCTAAAATCAACAGCTTGAAAGCAGCTGGAATGGTAACTTTGGATTGCATACAAAGTCCATCACACTCAAATCTCACTACCAGAAGTGGGAGATAAAAGTGGGAAATAAATTTCTGTTTTACATCAACTTCCTTCCTTGTTTAGTTTTTGAGACCTTACTAATAGGTATTCATTAAGATACTTAACTAACAAACAGATACCTTCTGTTTCAAATTTAAAGAATACCAGAGGTATATGCTTCTAAAATTACAGTACTTTACTTTTTATTTTAGAAACTGCAGCTTCATTTAGGCAAGTATGTAACTGTCTTTGAGTGCAGTCAAACTCATATGAAACCCTGCATTTATGGGGTCTGTTTCTTGTATGTAAAGATAATTTTTCTTTGGTTTAGGTAATGTTAGCTGAGCTAAAAGGAAAAGATGAAGTATATGCAGTGAAAGTCTTGAAGAAAGATGTCATACTTCAAGATGATGATGTAGACTGTACAATGACAGAAAAGAGAATTCTGGCATTAGCACGGAAACATCCATATTTAACACAACTTTACTGCTGCTTCCAGACAAAGGTAAGCTACATGAGTCTTTTACCAGTTTCTGTCCAAGAAATAACATTGACTATTTCCAGACTGAAAGAAAACAACATAAAAAGTGCAGCAATATTTTGAAAATATTTCTGGTGAGTTTTCAGCATTTCAGTGGTATTGTGCAGGAGTACTGGCTGCTGTTAGAAAGCATAACTACTATTACCTTGTAAGTACCAGGAGATGGCAGTAAATGAGATTTTTTTTTAAACACGCATGCATAAAATACACAAAAATGGCACCTACTGAGGTGGATTGGCACCTACTGAAGTGTCATTTTGTGTTTCTTTGGTGCATTAATAGGCTGTATTATTTGTTGAATTAAGTACAAATATTTTTAACATCCAATGTGCAATACTTATGTGTAGAATTGCAGAAAAGCTGTGACTAAAAGATCTTCTAGCAAAGCTGTCAGGAAAGATAAATAGCACAGTGGGAAAGGCATAGGAAAATGGCAAGTAGGATCAAGATTATAGTGGTTTGAATATGGAAACAGCAAACAATTAATAAGTTTATACAGTTCTTAAAATACTGAAAATGTGTTAGCATTTTATGTGCTTTGAAGTTGACAGAAAGCAGTGGCCCAGGAAGGCGTGTATGTCTGTGGAGGGTGTTTCTCATTCAGACTTTCATTATATATGTGAACATACTCTTAAAATGTTTTAATGTATTGCTTTAAAATTTATCACTAGAATTAAGCATGTTGTTTCAGATGAAAGGCGTGATTAAAACATTTTACCTAGGTGAGGTAAAAACTCTGTGAAGAGAAAGGGACCTTTAGGACTGAATGCACTCCTTTGAGTGTAAATAAATGTATCAGCAGCCTGATGTGAATCGTGTCCGAACATTGGTTAAAGATCAGTTGTACATTAAATAAATTATGACAGGAGATTCTTCTGCTACTCCTCTGTTTTTCTGGAGATTCCTTTCCTTTTGTATTTTTGGTCTGCTCTTCCCTCTTTTGTCCCATGCTTTTTGCCTCCCTCCCTGCTCTCCAAAGCTATTCATCAAGGAAACTCAGAAGTTCTTCTCACTGTCTTCTCTCTTCCTGGATTTCTTAACAGAGAAAAACTGTAGTTTTTGGCTTTTCTTGAGCTCAGAGGAACTCATACTGAAGTGGTTTGTAGTTACAAGTCATAGGCTACTGTTTCTATCAAACAATGAATTACCTAGTGATACCTAATCAAATTAAAAATTCATTGTTGGAAAATTGAAGGGTTTTCTTGCGCATGTCCTATGAAAAATTTACAAAGAATTCTTTTTAAAGGAAGAAAACTACCAAACACCAAAATAGATGAAAAAGCAAAAGCAGTACATCTGCTGAAAGTACACATTATTTAGGAATGGCAACAACTGAAAATGTACCAAGTAAATTAGTTACTGAATTATTTTCTCAGGTTCAGTAGAAAAACAGGTAGAAAAACTTGCTTGAACAAACATATTCTGTGGTTAAAATAGCTTCATTAAGGCAAAGACTGTAGCACAATAGGTTTTAAGTGTGTCTCACAGTAGTATATAGTTACTTTTGCTGCTATTGTGTGCCATGGCATGGCAGCTGTACTCTGCAGAACTGGTCTCTGAAGTGATCGTGCCGGAATTAAATTTTACATTTCAAGTAGAGCGTATTTGTCGTATACACCCTGACTTAATGGGAAGATTGAGTCAGTATTCATTGTCAAAGCACTCAGAGGTTGTCTTTGTGTAATGAGATTACTTGCTTTGCTCCTCTTCCACAAAAATGCGGGTGTAGAAATTTGACTTTATATGCTGCAGTGTTTTCCTTCGGTAATCAGCTGAAGACACTGCAGAAAAGTTGCCTAATATGCGTTTTACAGTAAGTACGTTTCAGTATTATTTATTTTTAGACAGAACAGACATATTATTGGTGTCACTTAATGAGTGTATAATTATCACAACAAGTAAGGGATAATATTTTAAATTACTTTGGAATTCAGAAATTATGCCAAATAATGCCTAACAACATACATTGCACTCTAGTGTGGTTTTAGCCCTATATATCAAATTTCTTTTAACAATTCCATCTAGCTTTCTTACTTTAGAGAAATATTCTTGAGACTGGTATTTCTCATGTTCCTGGTTAATACAAAAGCAAACTTTGATCAAACCAATTTGCTTTAAGCCCATCAAAAATGAGCCACCACCGGCCCCTGCCCCCATCAACGTTTTAGATCTATTTAAAAGAATTTATGTTTGAGTATTGTACTTCAGGAATAGTTTTTAAATCTTCTGCAGTGATCTGGAAGTTGAGGGGGTTCCAAGGCTTGGGATAAAGTGTGCAAAGCTGATAAAGGATGTTTTGTCTGCAATAGTTGAGGAATGAGCTCCGCAACCCAGTCCTACACATCAGAAAGAAGGTAAAATCTACAGGCAGGGCTTCAGCTGATCCTGATTTTTTGGTGGAAGGAGCATAGCTCTTTTAGTGCAGCATGTCTTGCAGAACTGTGTCACCCTTGGATGGTATTTTTCAACACTCTTGGACTATGGCAGCATTTCCCATCTTGTTTTGCCAGGGTATGGTCATTGCGTCTGTCAGCGTACTCAGAGGTGTGAGTTGTGTTTTCCCTGTGATCTGTCAGTAGGAATATAAACAGTGAATGCTGCATTCTGTATTTGACACTCCCATGATGAAACCTGCCCAAGGCCTAGCATACAGGGTACAGCATTTTCGTAGTAACTGACCTTTGCTGATCATCATCTTTGGTTTATTCACAGCTTCATTGTATAAGTATTGTTTTCTCAATAAAGGTATTGAGAAAACAGGGCATTTTCAGGGTTTAATTTTGTTTCCACTTTTCCTCATATCTTCTCTTTTTCTATATGTTAGTCCCTTGACTTTTCAGTAAGTGGTATCTTACCTGACAGTAATCTGATGCAGCCCAGTTCCCCTCTTCAGTGTCCTCTTCCCTCCAAGCTCATACCCTGCTTCAGGGATCACCTATGGAACAGTATCAACATGAGATTTTATTGATAATGCTTCAGTCAGGTGGCTGACAAAGGGGATTTAAACGTTTCTACACATGTTTTCTCTGAAGACATTCTTGTCTTCATTCAGTTGGATGTTTCTGAACTGTGAGAATTAAAGTGCTTTTTATGGAAAGATCTAGAGAATATAAGTAGCTTCACTTAATTCCTCCTACAGCCCTGTTAACTTTCTTCATAAGTACTTAAAATTTTCTAGACCTTTATCCTATGAGATGCATACACATGTATGTGCATACCCTATAATTTATAATGAATTATCCTAATACTTAAGAAATAAAATGAACTTTAAATTATTTAAGACAGTGAAAGCTCTATTATGATAATTCAGTATAAAATTAGAAGACTAGAGAGCTGCTGCTTTTAACATCTGCCATTTGATTTTTTTTTTATCCAACTTCATAAAATCAGAATAATTTGAAAATAGTGCTTACCTTCTCTTTTCATAACACTATATTCCACAGACATAGTAGAGAGTATTTTTAGTGCACAAAAATGTTCCTGTTGAATGATAGAGTTGCAGAACTTGTAAAGGACCCTTAGTAAACATTATAGCTATTTCTTTAGAGAAATTTATTTTGTAACAAAGTGTAAAACACAAAAGGGAAGGAGAATCATCATGTTTACAATTTCTTTAAGTCACGTTTTCTAAGTTAATTTAGGAAGAATCCCTGTAGTATGTGACCAAAACTGTCATTGGTAAGGTTAAATAAAGTCTTCTTTCATGTGTGTTTGTATGAAAAAAAATTAAATGTCTTCTGCCATTATAGCTCAGAGGAGTGTCATTTATGATATACAGTGCAAATTAACCTAACTGACTTGCCACTGTTACATTCATCTGGGACTAATCAGAGCTTATAATCCATTTTATCTGGTATTCTTGTACTTTTGTTGCTAAGCAGCTAAAGCCATTATACAGATATTGCTATATGGGTGTAATCAGTTTAACACAAGTTTGCATTGCCTTTTATTACTGATTAGTGTCAAATTAGAACTTTTTAGGGCCCAATTCTGTTCATTATTATCCCTGCTTCAGTGGATTTGTACGTGTGAGACAAAAGACTAAATTAACCCCTGTGTTTTTAGGTATTTTAATGCTAAAATATTTTAATACAATTTCAATATAAAATTACTGGCAAAGGTTTCTTAAAGATAAGTGTTAACTATGGTAAAAAGATAGAATAGAATTGTAGGTCAGCATAGAGTGATGTTATTTATATTGTTTCTGTTATGGTACCTTTTTATATTCATTTATACACATTTATATTCAAACCTAATTTAAATATTTTATTTACCGGTTTTGCTATACACACACATACACAGAATATGAACAATAGTAGGCATTTTTGAATCCCCAAATCCTGATTTATGCGGGCAGTTTTTATCATCAGAAATTAAAATATACAGATTTTGACTTTTTCTTCAGAGTATTTCCTGAAGCACTAGAAGCTAGAATAGTATCTGGTGATGTTTTGTATATCATACAGTTAAGAAGTTATGTAAATATACAAAATTTGGCAGAATAAGGTTTTTCAGAAATTCATACAGTTGGTATGTTAAATTTAGCTTTCCTGGTGACTGCTACCCAGTGTGAATGCACTGACCACGATCACTGCATTGTCTGAAAGTAAACACTATGGTCTAGAATAGTTGGAACAGTGAAGCTGATGATTAAATACTGTAATCATTGTCTCTCTCTCACACACACAAGCCCCTGTTTCCAGCATGATGACCCCATTTTGGGAAACTTTGCTATTATGCAGCTCAGTCATTGCTAGCTGCTCTTGAAGGATTATTAAAGCCTGGTTAGCTCACTGAAGATTCATTGTTCACATTAGTCCCTTTAGTGTTGAACTTCAAGGCAGGCTAGCAGTGCAGCCAGGCTCGTCGAGGGCCGCAGGAGAAACTACTCCAGCATCAATCCGAAGAGTCTAAATGCTCCTCTTTCAGACAGGAAGGACTTTTCTTTTGTGAGGTAGCACCCAAACTGAACAGGACTCTTTCACACCCTCTCAAAGCTAGGGCTTGTTCCTGGTTTGCATGGATACGGGGAGTGCTGCAGCTGCAGCTCCGTGGATTGCTTTGCCATAACCAGCTGAGGCCTCACAATCCCGGCAATAGTCCCGAGTCAGCATCTGTGGCTGTAATTCGCTGCTACTGCTGTTGCCTTCTGGAGGCTGACCTGGAACAGAGACTAGACATTGCAAAAGGATAAAGTAGGGATTTACCAAAAGGCCTCAGTGGGCACACCTGGGCCACACAAGAGCCCAGCTGGGCCACACCCAAGATGCCCCAAAATGGTCACAAAATGGATACTCCATCACAAGGTCCCACACCTTTATAAGTTCTGGTCCATTGGCATATTGGAGTTAATTATCCAACCATAGCTTCAGGTTATGAAGCTCCGTCCGCCTGGTTTTTTTCTTCTCACTTCATCACTGTTTTAGCTCTTGGGCCTGAAAGTTGTCCTTGGTATCGAGCTAGAGAAGGAATTGTTTTGTCTGTCTACTCTGTGAAGAGAACTCAGTAGCACTTAATACGAAACCTAAAACTACCCACTAAAACAGTACAGGATCTAAAAAATATAAAAGCTAAAACCTAAGGCATCACTGCCATCATGAGCTGGGTGAGGGCAAGCTGGAGTTCATGCTGGCTCTTTTTTTTTAACCTTAGTCCTCACGCCTGCATGTTAGGGTTTTAGAGTTAACCGTGTCAGTAGTTCACTGTGTTAAAGACGTCTTAGTGCAGCCAAGTGTAAAATTCGACGTCAGGATTTTAATCCTGATCTGATCATGTGCAGACAGGAGGTTTTTAGGATAACAGGTAGAGCTAAGGGCCTTTAAGGTGCTGTTTTCATATCTCTTGGACAAAGCAGCTGGCATTACATATTAAATAATTCTGCTCTTGGGAAGAGTGTGTTTCTCCAGTTGAGGCATGTTTGAGGGGAGAAATTTTCAGAGTTCCTACCCAGATGCTTTGCCAGGAAGTTCTCTGGCAAGTCTGTCTGTCTTGCACACTGTCTTTTAGCAGCGATGAGAGGAGACAGGAATACTGTCATCCAAACAGAGGGAAGCAGACTTTCAAACTGGAGTAGAGTCCCCTCACTTACTGGGTCCACAGAATCTCTGTATAATCCTGTGCTATAGCTGTGTTAACATCATTCTGGTTGGCTCCTGATCTGGCATTCCTGATCTTACAAGTCTTGTGGAAACACAGTACTGTTCCTCATCCAGCAGGATCATTTAATATTGCTGCTTTGAATGAAATCCTGTGTGTTAAAGCTACATTGTGGTTTTCAGTTTAGCATTGTCTTGGGAGAGTGGGAAGGATAGCAGCATCGCTTGAGAGGAATGTGCCTAGCTGGTTTGTAACAGGATCTGTCACTCTGCAGACACGTGCTGTGACCTTCTTTCTGTCCTTCCTCTACGCCTACATCCTGAGACCATCCTCACAGGTGTTGTAGGTTCCCTCATTTGGACAAAAGAGACCTGAGTACATGACCCACTGGTCCCTTGTCCAAGCACCCTTTGTGCTTTTACTTGTGTTTTATGGTCGTGAAACTATTCACAATTTGTCTCTAATAGACTTAGGATAAAAGTAAATTTGCAACAATATAACCTATCTTTAAAATAAGTTAAAATGTAATGTTCACATGGGTAGCTGTTAGGATGACTGTTTATGCTAGTTAACTGTTTTAAATGCTATTTAAATAAAGCCCATGACACACAAGAGATTGTGGGGAAACATTTTATACTGTGTTTGTTAGATGTTGCTCTTAAAAGTAAACAACTAACGCACCCCAAAGGAAGAGTCAGGAAAAAGGAAACTGCATATAAAATTTGATTCTTCTGCAGCTTCTTTTCTAAATGCAGGAAATGATTCTCTTTGGAATTCATTTGGGCACTTTAATACAACTTTTTTTTGGTAACAACAGTAAGTTTATAATTATACACAAGAGAATTTCACCATGGGAATGAAGTGGAATTTACAAAACATTTGAGTTTGCAACTTTAATAAAATTTTCATTGCTTTTTCTATCATCTACACAGAGTAATTTTGGCATAACATGTCTTCTGCTCCATATGAGCCAAACTTAGGGTATAGCTTAAATTATGCTTTATCTCCTCTTCTCAAAACTACACCATCAGATTCTTTTTTCACTGTTCATGCTATTTCATCTCACTTTTGGGTGAGTAGTTATAGCAAAACCAAACATGAGTGTTTTGATGCAGGGTTTATTCTTGCATGGTTGCTGTGGGCTGTGTAAGAGTAGTGGTCCCCAGTCCAGAGTCCCATGCTTGCATATGAGAAAGCATGGAGGGAACCTCTCTGTGTTCCCACATAGGTGGAGCCCAAGGCCATTCTGTAAGCTGAGAAGTATTCAACACATGGTTCTAGCTCCTTAAAGTTATGAAAAGGTGATCTATAATGTCAACTCAGCCTTTAAGAGAAATGTCTCTGTGGAGGAGAGCAAGTGGTGTTCACTTGTGGGCCTGTGAGTCCCTAGTCCCTTTGCCAAGGCTGAAATACTGTGTGAAGAGCATGTACAAACAGTAAGAAACAGTAAACATGACTGTATACAATGTGTACAAGTAAAATGTATCTCACCATTAAGGATTTCTGTTCTCTTCTAGTTAACTGATCAGTCATTAAAAAGTAATTGTTCAGAGCTGAGGAAACTTGAAAAATAAAGACTCCTTCCAAGTCTTGGCTGTGCTTACTAATGCACAGTTCATAGCAATTCAGAGTGTTTATGGAAGGTGTTCTGAAGGTTAACATACAAACTAAGCTACTTTAATAGTGTATAGGGTAATGCCAGCTAGTGGTAAGTCTGCATATTTCCATAATCTAAGTTGTGACCTAGAGAGATCAGCTCATTTTATATCCTTAACACAGTCAAGAAAGACCCAGTTGCAACTCTTACTTACTGAGTATGGGCACCTTGCCAAGTTCACAAGAAGGAAAACTGTCCATTTATGTATTTAACTTTCCATTCAGCCTATAGAAGGATGAACGGAATCCATTTCATAAACTTCTATAAATTAATTTTTCCAAGAAGCTTCACAGAATTGCACAAAATAACTAACTTGGAATACTCTTACTGGTAAGTAGTTTCTTGTAAAGTCTGTGGTGGTACTTATTTTCTCTTTTCTGTTTTCAGAAACCCAATATTAAAATTACACAGAATTCTGCTACTTAAAACTGCTTCCTGAGTTTTAGAAAAAATGATGCCCTGAAAATAAAACACAGTTTTCTTCTGTGCGGCTTTACTCATTTCAGAGGGTTTAAGATGGCTTAAATGATAGCAGAATTTTGAACAGTGTTTCCTGTTGTCTGACTAATTTATACTTGTGAATTGCCAGGGTTTTCAGCTGTGTGAAAGATATGCTTTGCCAAAAATTAATCAAGTTCTGGAAACAGGAAAGTATGGAAAATAAAGTAGATACAATTAATGCTTTTAAAGGTCAGTGTTGCATTTATAGAACTGCCGAAATACAGATGGTGAAGAGAGGTGTATGAATAATGACTTTCAATAGATATTGCAAAAGCTTGGCTCAGGTAACTCATATTTTAGGAACAAAATAAGGTAGTACGTGGGTCTTACACAGATCAAAGGATATGCATAAAAACCTTCATTTTCAGGAAGGGTTCTGAAAACATTTTGAACAGGTAATGTTATATGTAGACTAGGGATTTTACATATATTTATGTTTTCATTAATTCTGTGTGCTCATGTATTTTTCGCTTGAAATGTGAATTTTAAACCTCTTGCTAGATTTCTTTCATCCCCTTTTGAGAACTGTTTTGTATAAAGAGCCAAAGAAAAGACAAAACCAAATTCTGTCCTCATGAAGTTCTGCATAAGACATATGAGCAGAGTGACCAACACCAGGTCTGGCCCAGTCTCTAGCAGTGGCAAAGCAGATGTCCAGGAAGAATGTAAAGCATATCGTGACATTTTTCCTGAATACTATCCCAATATCATGAGATAGATGACTTGGACATTTCCTGAGCCAAAGATGGCAGGTTTGCATGTAATCAGATGGCACTTAGAACATAATCTATTTTATGGTAGGTGTTGAAAGTGAGAAGCTCTTTGGAAATGTAACTGTTGGTGAACGTTGCATTTTGTTAACCCACATAGAGCAGAGAAATCCTCTTAATACCACATCTGCAAACAGACAGCCTATAATGCAGTATAAATATTTACACTTTTTCTTTTGAGTGATATTTCTGAAAGTATTGTCTATGCCATTAAAAATCTCAATACTAAGGTAGCCACACTATATTTTCATCATATTCTAGAGTAGTGAAATAATGCGTCTGAGCACTGAAATACCAACTATAATACTGATCGAGGTTAGTCAGACAGAGGAAATTCAGGATCCCCTGCGTGTATTTCAATATGCATGTCCATAGTATTTTGTTATCCATACATTACATAGAAAAAGTATTACATGTTGTAATGCAGGTAAACAGTACACAAACAGTACAAATTTGATAGAACACTTCTCAAGCTGCTTTTTCCCTTGCTGAGAGGAAAGGTACTGAAAGAAAGAGAGGAGTGTTACACTATCTTGTGCTTTCCCAACAGGAACATAAGCAGTGAACCACAGCTGGCAATGCCATGCCAGAGCCAAATGGGCATCATGCATAATGCATTAGACTTAATTAAGAAGCATGCCAAAGAGTGATGCCATCCTCTTTCAAATTTTCAGTTTGCGGTGTTTGTTGAATTTCTGAAGTAGAAATCACAATATCATAGAATATGCTGAGTTGGAAGGGACCCACAAGGATCATCAAGTCCAAATGAAATAAAGGTTTTTTATAACTTAATTCAACCACTTTTTAATACATTTACCTGAGCATTTCCTAAAGAAAGGATTTGATATAGGCAACTTTCAGAAGGGAAAATAGGTGTGTTGGATATATTGATGAATATAATACATGATTTATTTATGGACCCATACAGTAGGGGACAAGTTTTAAAGGAGAAGTTAATTAGGTTATTTGGGCATGCAAGAAATCTCCCATGTTGTGCTTTTAGACAATGAAAGAGTAAAAATAAACTAAAGTTTGGCCACTAAGAGGGTCTGTCTTCAGGATTTTAAAATTCTGCAGAGCTCTGTGGTGTAATTAGCTCCTGGTAAGTCATTTTTGGTTGCATTGGGATGTGAGAAGCTTGGTGGTCATGTTCCTGAAGTCTCACCCATTCAGTCTTGTGCCACACGTTCTGATGCTTGCAGTATTCAAGAACAAGTCCTTCAATGGCAACTGCTGTATTGCAACAGCAATAGGAAAGGAAGCTTGCAAAGCTTTCCTAGCGTAATGAGAAAGGGGAAGATCATATCTAATGAGATTTCTGGATCAGAAATGAGGGAGTTTTAGATAGGAATCTGAATTTAAAGAGGCTTAAACTCACCAAACCTCTGAACTTTTGGAAATTTGCCATGAAACTGTGGGAAAAGTTAGGAAAGAATTGTTGCTGGGTGATATGCCCGAGGAGATTAACTGCTTTCTACAGTGCTCTTCAATGTGGTATTATTGTATAAAACACTCAAAGTGGTTCAAATATCCCTTAGGCTAACATGTAATCTCAGCCACATATGTAACCCAATATCTGAGTATTGTTTCACTCTGCTTTTTAACTGGATTTAGACTGATGATTTGGGTCTAAGAAGCCACAGGCAGCTCCTCAGAACCTAAATACCACCAAGTTCATGATTTGATAGCCAATGCAGACTTCATTAAAATTTGTTAACCATTATCTGATTGCACAGTTACCATGATTCTGTAAATAGCATCAACAGAAAGGGGGTATATTTACTGGCCTTGTACAGAGAAAAGTAATGTTTTATCCATTAGCAGTGTGTTGTTTTTAAAGTTGTTTACATTCTTTGAGGAAATGCGGAAGCTACTGCTTGAAGAGGTTAGAGGACATACGAGTTTATGGGTTCTTTTTGGAAATGTTCTTGAAACAAATGCTAAATTAAATTATTCAAGTTTTTCCAGAGAGAACATAATGTCTTGGCAAGTTGAATTTACTCTGTTATATTTGAATAAAGAAATCTAAACTCTAGAGGAAAAAAGAGACTGTCAGATCTTATCATGATACAATGGAGAATTATATAATTTTTTGGTCCTACTCATAAGTTTTGCTTGCAAGTTACTGCCTTTGTCAAGTTACTGATGGTCTCAGAAAGATAAGCAGAGTACAAATAAAATTATTGGATGGTTGAAGTAGAATGCTTAAAAGGTTAAAAATGTGATAATCTGTTAAGAAAAAATCTGAGGTTTTTCATTATTTTTTCTTTTCTTTCTTTTTCTCTGTAAGAATAGATGTCTGTTAACTTAAAAAGTAGTAATTCGTGCCCATTCCTTAAAGCTCTCCTTTGAATTGTGTAAATCCTTGTCCCATAGAAACCTTAGGTTATAAACTTCAAAGGAGTCTCATGAAGCCTCGAGGTGAAAGTAGGTGGAATTTTCAAAAAGTCTTTCTCTCCCTTATGGACCTAAAGACATGGGAAATTGTGTCAGTGGAACTGAAGTTTGCTTTGAAATGCTGGGTTAGCACAACCACAAATGGGAATTCACTGAATGGGAAGGTTCAAATCACTGCTGGTGTATTTACTGAATCACAAAGGCTACATTCGTGCAAATTGTTCCCACTGCTCTTTTGTTCCCATTTCCAGAGAACATTTTTTAATGATTAATATACTTTTTCTTAGAATGAAATATTACACTGGGCCTTGGTTACAGCATGTTGTATTCCCTGGACATGTTTTAGTCCAGGAACAGTTGTAGAAATGCAACGTAAAACCAGTGGGGCGAATATAAACTATGAGTTCAACATTTTGTTATTGTATAAAGAAAAATGTATCCCACTGGTGCTCTTGTTCTCCTAAAACATGAGATTTCTTTTTAATTCTGGTCAGTTATCAGACACTTGTTGCATCATTCTGCTTTACTGGCTTGCTGTGTGAGTCTGTTGGTTCAGTTCTTGTGGCCTCTGGGTGGGTTTTGATCCTGAACTAAGAAAGACAAAGACTTTGCCCTCTCTTTGCCCTCACATAACCCCAGAACTGCAATAAAAGTAAGATAAATACATTGGAAGTTACTGCGTGGGGGGGTGTTATTAATTATTTTTAAAGTAATTATGTGAGCCTTTGACATGATTTTTTTAATTTAGCCACTTTATCTAGTGGGAGGTGTCCCAGTTCGTGGCACACAGATCAGAACTAGATAAACTTTAAGGTCCTGTCCAGCCCATTTTTTATTTTATGTTTTTATAAAAATACAGTTCACTAATTATTGTTTTCTAGATATTGACAACTGTGAGCAAGAGGTTGTTTTTATATTATATTCTTCAATATGATGAAAAGTTTTGCATCTTCAGGGACAGAACACTCCAGTTTAAAATTTAATTATAAATAAATAAATTTTAAAACTTTAAATTAGAAAAAAAAAAATATGATCATGCTTCTTTCTGACACACAGTGTGAAATCAGTTATTAATAGTGGAAAGAAAAACAGCCTGTTTATTTTTATAAAACCACAAATTTAAATACATTTGTCCACCAGAAAGGATAGAGAGAGAGCATGTGTAAGCAATCTTAGGTATGAGTAGGGATTTTTTTAGAAATTCACCAAATACCTATTACGGGTGGTCTTATAAAATTTTTTTGTTGCAATGCTGTTTGCATTATCCAAAGAGAATGCATTATTCATGCATTATTTAAGGAAAGACATTTTGCCTTAACTTTGCGTATGTGGCAAAAAAAAATCCCGAAAGGAATTTCCCGTGTCTTCCTGAAGTATTACAAAGCTGCCATCAGTGCACTGTTTGTAAATACCATTGACATTTTCATAGCTGATGCTTGTAACCTCACCAAGGCATTTCTGCTTATTTTCTTAGTATAAAAAGCCATTGAGCCTACTTTAAAGTTTGCTGTTCTACAAATGAGATTTTTAATAGTTAAGAAACAAAACTGAGTCTATAGATATTCTTCATTTTTACTTACTGCTTATCAAAACCTGTAATTATTTTTGCATGTTTGCAAAAATGCAAAATTTATATATTCTTTATAGTTATAGTCAGCCTTGATATTGAGAAAAGGATGCTGGAAACTCTGTCATTAATTCCCTGTATTAAAAATAAAGTTTACATTCCTTACATTATTCTTATTTGCATGGAACAATAAATTGATGCTACAGAAGTTGAAGCTGGAATTGTGATTTGATGCAGAACACACTGAATTACTTTTGCTTTTGATTAGGCTCACAAAGATGAAAGCAGGATACTGTGTGATGGCACTGTATAGATTTTAAGAGTGTCCTGTAACATTTTACTGATGCATTGTGTCACCTGATGAGAATGTTTATGGAAAGAATACTAAAAATGTACTCAGCCTGTTTGTGACAGGCAGGTATAAGTCACTGAAAACTTTTCTCAGGATATTGCCCAAGTTGTGTGGTATGGGGGAATCGGCTGTTGTATATTTTAGAGGTGACGACCTTTAATTCAATGAAGCTGAAAAAGTGAAATTAACTATTGAGGATGGAAAATGGAAAGCAAAAAATTTGGATCTGTTTGTACAGAAATGAAACACATTTTATTCCAGGCTGTTGGAACACTGACCACTTAATAGTGCAGTGTAATGATATGTGCACACTGATCTGAGACTGAGTTGCTGCTGGGAAGAAGAGGATTTCTTGCCCTCTGCTCCCCCTTGCTGGGTCTGTCCAGTCTTTCCATTGTATCTGATTCCAGTAAGCCCTTGGATGGATGAGTTGAGTCTGTTTCCTGCTTGAGCTGAAAACTGAAGTAGCAAAAAATAATCTGTGTGTCACTGAAGAGCTGTAACCTGCCTGATACTCACTGGTGCCTGTGAGGCAGCAAGCATGGAAGAGGCTGTTACTTTCCTCAGTGGCAGTTCACTGCTGGGACAGTAAGCCAGCTGAGAAATCCCATGTAGCCCTGCCTGTCCAGACAGCAATGGATTTTCTTCTTAAGAGAGTAAAAAGAAAATTTAAACTGCAGTTTTTTCACAGTGGTGTTTTGTGGCTGTAATCACCTTAGAAGTGATCCTAAACTCTTTATTCTCATGATTGCTATTAAGTTGCTCATGAGAATGGAAAACAAGATTTGTGGGTCAGTTTTGATCCTTTTGAAGATAATGGTTATTTTCCCCCTGACTTCAGAAGGGTCAGAAACATTAGCCTTCTTATTTTTTTGCTATGGCCAGAAAGAAGTATGTGTTGCAGATGAGATGTGTCATTTTGTCATCTGTTAGAAATTCAGCTTTTGGCACTGCAACTATGTGAGCAGCATTTGCAGTTGCTGTTTTGTTTCTGGGTTTTGGTGGATTTTTCTGGTTTGTTTGTTGGTCTTGTGTTCGTAGTCAATGAAGCCTCAGTAGTAGCTGTTACACATAAATTGATTAGAGTCTTAAGGTGACATGCTGTCGTTTTCCATGTCTGTCTTTAGAAGTAATTTTATTACTTCTGCATAGCATTAGATTATGTGGATTAGGCGGTATGTTACCCATGCAGCAGAGGGTTTATAATGGTTGATCCCAAATGGAATGTTAAATATCCAAACATGCATATTTGAAGGACGGGAAAAAATTGGCTGGTAGATTTCTATGTATCAAATGCAGCTTTTAATTTGGAGAACAGCTAGAGATTGCAGGGCATTTGTAGGATAATGTACATTGGTGTTAGCACTCTCCAGACACATCGATCTTTTGGGAACTTGCATATCCTTGTGTCTTCTCTTTTCTTCAGGCACTTTTTCCTGAACTTTCTGAGACACCCCCTGTGACTGCCTGTCACTATCTTCTCGCAGGGCCGTGAGCTCTCTAGGCAGGATCAGCCCTGCTCTCTGACCGCTGCTCTGCTTTGCATCACTGCCAAGTGCATGGCTGCTGGTTTGAAGTGTGCAGTCTTGACATCCTGGGTTTGAACAAGACCTGGCTCAGTCAGATAGATACAAGTCTTAACCTGCTGGCTGTGATTACTTGGTGCCTTACTCACTGTTACAGTGGTTTGTGGGTTGAAATAGGTAAAACAGGAAAGTCGAAATCTGTAATTAATTTGAAAGGCATGCACTGGAGAGTTTGCCATGACTATTTTGACTATGTATCATGAGTTTTTATTTGTACACACTCCTGACAAATTTTTGAAAGTTTCTACTTCCTGTTCTAAATCAGAAAAGAGGATTCAGGACAGTTTGTTTCTGCAGACAGAAAGAGGTTAATCTGTGACTCCTTTTCTTGCCATACTATGTGTATAAAACCTGTGCAGCAACATGTTTGTATATTTGTGCACCCAAAGCACACACACTTCTTCCAGAGTGTGTATTTCTCTCCTGATAGTTCAGTGTTCATCCAGCTTCACCTAAGTACATATTAGTTATTTCCATAAACCTTTTTTAATATGTCTGCTATAATTTTAAAATTAGGAACTACTTAAGGAAGTTTGCCCTTCTATTTTGGTGTTTTTTTTTTTTTTTACTTTCCCCAAAAGCTTGACTTTTCTTCTTAAGTTGATTTGAATATATATATATATATATATAAAAATATCTTTGTGATTAAAACTACATTCACATTACAGATGAAACCTAGATCTACTACAATGATTTTAAACGTGGGTTCTACTTAAATTTATTAATACGTACTAATATAAGAATTTTTTTAACATTTCTGTTTAACCAAATACTAATGAAGTAGTTCAAATCCCACATAAAAGTGCTTTGGACTGCAAAAAACCCACTGAATCTCTTTGGCACTGGGAAAAAGAAGGCTCAGTGTTGAATGCTTATGACTGATGATGCATGGAAATGATACCTGCTGGTCGTCATGTTGCAAGAGTAGAGTCACCGCAGGTGTCCATGGGGTTACTTTTCCATGTTACAACACTGGCAGATTTTTAACACAGAGAGAAATTATCTGTATGAAGATAAATACAGAGAGTATGTTATATCTGTGAGCAGTTAATTTCAGCAGAAAGGCTCTTTTCCTTTTGCTGGAAACCAACACTACACATGCTGGAGGCTAGGTGACTTCAGTTTTCTTCCAGTTTTCAAACCACAGACTCTTTTAGCTTCCTATTTCCAGCACTCAGTATGTAAAGTAAATATTAAGCTCTATCTTCAGACATCTTTCAAGATCTATGAAATTATTGATTCACACGAATTCAGTGTGGATCAGGTCTTGTGTACATCAAAGTTATCTCTCCAAGAAGTTCTTAGGAAGTTTTTTTCCCCTAAGGATTCCTTCCTTAGTAATGTAAATTTCTTAAATCTATGTCCTTCCATTTAATTATTTTAAATCTAGATCCACCACGGGCACTTTGAATCAGGCTTTCTAACAGAAATTTTTTTGTCTTTTTTTTTCTTGATCCATTTTTGGTTTTCCTTAATGTATACATCAGTACTCTTGCTGATCCCTGTTAAAGATGCTCATTAAGAGCAAAATGTTATGTCGTACATGTCGAACTGAGTATGGTTTAAAGAAAAGAATCCAGGTTTGCACTTCTAATGACCCAAACTTTCATTCATCATAGAATTCTGTGCTTAATCTGTTCTAGGATCTCTGCCATAATCTTATCGCCTTAATTATAGTCCCCAAAAATGCAAAAAATGTTATATAACTCTTTCTGAACTTGTTTGGACTTCTTATAGACATGCTTATGTGGCAGGAAAAACATTATGCAGTCCAACCGTGGCATAGGGGAAAAGTCATGCAAGCAACAATTAGGATCTGATTTTCTAAAAAGAAACTTGCAGAGATACTCTGTTGACAAGAAATACAAAAAGAATACTTTTAGTGTACTTCTCTGAAAAATATAGACTTCCAACAACTGGAATTGAGTAAATTTTTCTTTGTCAAACTGAAGTTATTGTAAACTTTAGGGTTTTTTTTTCTTATGTGGCCAGAGTCTTATAGATTAAATGTGTGTGCCATAAAATGACTTGCATAATCCTCTATCTGTAATTTAGAAAATTTTCCATTCATTGTTTTCCTATAGAGCTAAAAACCATTTGGGATTTATGCATGTTGTAAAAATCTATTTGTGCAGGTGTTACTCAGCTAGAGTCAGAATTGCTTTCTGTCTTTTCACATTGTAAAGGGCATTTGAATTTCCTTTTGTGGGGTCCCTGAAAAAAAGGACCGGTTTGTCATTAACGTTATCTTAATGCTAAAGGCAAGAAAAAATCAGAGGAACTATTTTTTATTTTCAGTTAACAAATTCTTTGTCTGTGTGTATGCATTAAAGGTCTATAAGGGCACTTTTGTAAGAACTACTGACCTTTTGAATTGTTCATTAACTCTATTTGTAAGTTCCCTTGTTGATTTCCACATGCTTCTTCTGTGTCTTCAGAATCAATTTAATTTTCAATCTGTCATATTTTAACACTTTTTTCTTTTTAGTGTCAAATAAGAGATCATAAAATCATACTAAAATTTAGGTTTATAAGGGACTGTTCCACCCATCGTGCATTCATCTGCACAACACACACAGGCCTATGCACACTGAAAAGCAGTGGCTGGTCAGTTTGATCAGTCTGCCCAAAGCCACAAAGTCTCTCACTTTGATAGCACCAGCAAATCTTAATGTGAGAATAAGTCAGGGCATTTGCAAAACTCTTTTGCTGGGAGCATAATAAAAGCAGTTTGTGTAGGGCTAGCCTTATGGTCTAAGAAATCCCGTCATGTATCAGAAACATAATTTCAGAGAAATTGTGTGTAACTGTAGATATTTGTGTTAATGCAAATATCACAGACAAGAGTGTCAAAATGAAACCCATGTATAAGCATTTTTACTGGTGTTCAGGCCATCAGAACTACTGTAAAATATGGCATGAGTGTTGGACCAGATCAGTCATTCTTGGTGAATAACACATGTTTTACAACCTGAGAAATTTTCTGGACTCAAGAGAATATAAATGTCAGAGCTGCCATTAAGCCACCACCACTGTCACATTAATTTGTAATTCTTGTAAAATCCATTTTGTGAATATGAACTCCACATTTATAATGTACAGGACACAAAACTTGTTGATATTTAGGAACAGCCTGTTTGAATGGGTATATTGGTTATTTTAGTAGATATCCAGACTTCCAGTCCTTGTGTATTTTGTCTTTGAAGTTTCTGGATTACAGTCAAGAATAATCTGGGCATTTTGAGGGGTATGTCACATTTTCATTTTGATAATGGGAACTGCTTTGGAACTTCTTGACTTTGATGGTTGCTGCGTCAGAGTTTTATTGAAGATCACAGTAACACAGAAAACCATTGTTTTATTTCCCCTTTGTTTGAGCTTTAAAAGTCACCCCCATGTAATTAGTGATAGTGGACTATAGTACAAGTCATATCCCTGTATCACCAGCAGTTGCTGCCACAGGAGCCCAGGAGTTTCCAGATTTCTTCTCCAGGGGACTTTCCTGGCTTGTGCTTTAGTTTGTAATCCTTTTTCCATTAGTGATTGGTGTCCATCTGGGAAGAGGCTCCGTTCAAACTGTAAAACCCTGTCTGTACAGTTGGCAGTCTCCTCTGAAATGGATTTTTAAGAACTTAGTTGGACAAGGACTGTCAGGAGTTTGGCTGCTGCATTCAGGCTGCAAAGATCATCTTCATTTATTTTTAGAATTGTTATGTACACTTTTTCTTCTCATATCAGGACTGTTTCTTAACGGGCAATCTTTCAGTATTTTTTTACCCTCTTAGTAGTTTTGTTTTGGCTTGGAATATGTAGGAGTAACATGTAGTAGCAATATTTGGGAAGATCACTCGAGAGTTCAAATTTCTAGCCAACAATTGTATATGAATTACTGCCTCTGAGTAGAGAGAGTGATTTCTGAGCTCTTCAAAGCTGCCAGAGCATTCATTTTGGTTCCCTCCAGCCCTGTTTTTTTTCCTTCTATTTTTGATCAACATAAGAAAATGTTGCTAAGGTATCCAAGAATCCAGGAGGTTGGGGTGGGGGGCAGTTTCTCTGAGTGTATCTCTTTACATGGCATTTATCACAATAGTGCTTGTGCTAAACATTCCTCTTCTATGAGGTAGCATCATGATACTTAGTTGCTTTTTCTTTCTCAGAAACATTTTTTGCAACACTTTGAAATTGCTCAAACTCCCAGTTTTTGCTGCAGCAACAAGTTTAGAGAGGAAGGGATTCCAGCAATGAATAGCTTCTAGAAACTATGCTGGCATACAAAGTATCTTATATGAGAAGTCAGATCTTGGGCTTGTTTTTTTCTTCCTCCCTTTTCTGCCCAGCCCCTTTTCTGTGCTAGTGAAGGCCTTTGTTATAGCAATAGCCCAGCTGGATGCTACTTCCTCTGCTTAAGTGAAGTTCAAGAAACCAGCTGCTGCTTAAAAGAAAACTGCTTATTGTTAAGTTCCCCTTCTTCCCCCTGCCAAGGTTAAACGTGTCCCTTCTCCGTCAGCACCTCCAGTGTAATGTGTCCCCAGATATTGGTGGGCACGCCTTCAAGGACATAAGCCTAGTCCCTACCAAGCTACCTGCTGACGAGGCAAAATGAAAGACAACAGCTTTTAAAGTTGACTTAATGTCAGCCAGTCACACCAAGATCAGTTTCCCTTTCTTTAGAGGTTTTTTCCTATCCCCAGAGCAGTGCAAGGTGAAATTCAGGCGCTGAGGACTTTTAGGAAGATATTAATTTTAGTTTTCTGACTCTTGCCTGATTGTCTCCATTACTAATGTAATGAGCAATATTTTTCCTTCCTCCATATAAGCCTGTGAAGATTCTGTATAAAATATTGTACTTTTGCATGATAGCTCCCAAGAATTTTTTAGTCCTGTGATTCACACACACATCCAGTAGGGAATGATTGGCAAAGAGTACATTAATAGCTTCCTCCTGTTTTCAAGCAGCTACTTTTAAAGAAGCTGATCACTAAAGCCTTTAAATGCTTAGCTTAAAAAGATGAGCTCTATAACTTGTTCTCAAAAGTGTATTGTGTAACACTGAGATAAAGTCACGCAGCCAAACATGAGTTTAGGAAAATTCACTCCTGTACTGAGATTTCCTCTAAAATACAGCTTTCTGAGTATTGAGTATGGTGCATTCCCTAATTCCATGATTATGTGCATTTTTATCCCAGACCATTGCTGTGGTAAAAGAGGAGGTCTCTTTTTTTGTCTCTGTGATGATCAGTGCAATAGCTTATTTAGGGTATTTTCTCTAAAAGTCAGTAATTTACATTATTTCTTTACGTTTTCCCATGTTAATAAATTGGAGGTTCAGAAGAAAATATAGTAATGATGGAAGTAAACACTATCAAGCTGCAGTCTAAAGAGGCAGATGGGGAATAGATCAGGGTATAAAAACATTCCTAAATCTGGAATTTCTTGAGTTTTGAATCTTTGACTGCTTCTGTAATGCACTTTTCCAATTCTTGTGTGAGTTTTTTATTTATGAGGGATGCATGCCCTTTTGTATGCATATGTATATTCACTGTGATAGGAAATCAAGCTTAGTCCTTCAGCTCTGAATCCAGCCTTTATTGTTACATGCAATTTTAGTTACTTCAGGGAGGTTCATAATGTGGCCCCTGCTTTATCTGCTTCTTGTCTTTAAGTAGTTTCACATATATATACTGTTTGCTTTCTCCAGGGAGAGCTCTTCTTTGGCTTACCTTGGCTGGATTTGTTCAATCTGTTGTAAGTCTCCAGTAAAGTGAAGTCTACAGCAATATCTGAAGCCTACCATAAATTTCTTTATCAGAGTATTTCAGTAATGTGTTATGTGCTGTTCTGTGATTAATGGCTCATGATTTAATGACAGAAGAGTTCAAGTGTTATTGTCATATCCTAGTCACATCATCACATCTCTTCAGAGACAAGGGAACTGAGAGGTAAAATTAGAGGCTTTTCCTAGATCTTTTAATTGATTGTTTCCAATGTAGGAATGGATACATATATTTTATATAATATCAATGTGATGTTTCATTATATCCACCATTCTGTGTGTTTTCAAGAGAAACGTCATTCTGTGTATTTTCATAGTTAATAATATGTAACATGAGAAAGTTGTGTGGAGCAGGGCTTGCTGTAAATTTGTAGCACACATCCTTCACAGTATTGTTTGTAGTCCTGGCATCTGTCTTGGGTTTGTATTTTGTCCTGGGGACACGGTTTCTGAATTCACATCTCTCCTAGAGAATCACAACAGGACCTCTTTTGTATCTCCCATGGAATTCTGAGAATGCACTCTAAAGTGTTAGTTTAACTTTATCTGTACAAAAAAAAAAACCAAACCAAAACAAAAAAAAAATCACAAAACCTCAACCAAAACCCAAAAAACTTACTTGCTTTTTCTAAACTTCTGTCTGGTGTTCCCACCTGGCCAGTGGGAGATAGCGTGCAGAGCTACCATTTAATGCACATCTCTTTTGCACTGTCATTGAGAGGGGAGTGAAACTATGTTTATTAAGTCTTTCTGATAGTCCTCAAAGTCTAAAAATAAAAAGTCCTAACCAACAATGTGTTAATTTTGAAACCACTGTGTTTGAATGTAGCTGATCTTTTTCTTAAAATATTTCTGGAGCTGCATGTGAGCTGTAGTTGAAGATTTTTAAAACATGAATTCCTAAAGCCAAGTTCCTAAAACATAGCTAAGCAAATGCACAAGTGATTGAAAAGTTATGAAAATGTCAGTGTTTGAATCCACCATGACAGAAATTTAAGTATTATTTTATATAACTGGCAGTTATTTTATACACAAGGTTTTGACAGATTAATATTGCATCATAATATTGATAATTTGAAGTCCGTTGTCCAAACAATGCAAATTTTTGGTACCTACCAATTGTACCAATTTGGTACAAAAAAAAGAAAAAACAGGTGCAAATTCATCGGTACCTACCACCTTGATGCTGTGCTCAGTGATAAAATATATGGATGGTAAAAGTGTTGATGTTATTTTTTTTAGCCATTCCCTAGACTATTTCACAGATGGGAAAAAAAAGGAATAAGTATATTAAGACAAGAACTGTGAAACTCAGTAAGAAATAGTTAAAAAAAAAAAAAAAGTTTGCTGTGGTGTATTATCTCAGATATAAATAGTTCTCAAAATTTATCTACTAAACTCTCCAGAAGAGAGCCAACACAGCAAGTGTCTGCCATGAACACTTCCAGGAATAAGAGAGGATGGCTTTTCAAGCAAAATTTAAAGAAAAACAAATCTCCATTTTCTATTTAAACCCAAAATCACACTTGAAATACAGCCAGCTCATTCAAGTGATGGACACCTATTCATATATAGAAGCTATCAAGTTAATAGTTTCCAATTGCCAGAATGCTGTATAAAGCATGAAATTGAAATATTGAAATATAGTTCAAATGTTTCTTAATGAAGTGCTAACTGCAGGAGAACTAAGCCCAAGAAATCTAATAGTGAACTCCCCTGCCTCTCACCTGTGAGATTGTCTGAAGTAGGAATGAATGACATAACTTGTTAGAAAAAATATTTGCCTGATTTTCCATATGGAAGAAATGTTGGTTCCCCTTGCCAGAATGTTGCAGAGCACTTGGTGACTTAATCAGAACTGTTCAGAGAGTTTGTGACACTTTGGGATTGGATCTCCAAATATGTGATTCTTGAAGCCTACTGAAAAGAGAAGCAGCAATCAGGATAATGTTACACTTAAATTTGTGTGCTTTTCTTATTTCTGCAGTTTAAGCTGAGTGTGATGTAGTCTCACCAATATGTGTAGTATCTGTTGAACCTTATATATTAGTTTTCCTCTGCTACACAGAAGAAGATTTGCTGTACACAAAGAAATCAATAGGGCCAAATCTGACTGTATAATCAGTGAAATTTCTTGAGTCTGGAAAATATTGTACTGCAAGTTTATTCCTCAGCTACTTTTCTCCTTCACCCTCTCTCTGTCATTCCAGGAAATGACAAAGGATCTGCCTCAAATTGTAATTCTGCTTGGAGAGTAAACCTGTTACTGCCTGCAGCTCTCCCCAGATAAATAAGGTTATCATTCTTTCAGCTACTGAACTATCCTTTTGTACCAGGAAAAAAAAACTGTAATAAAAAAATCATCTAGTGTACTCCTAGCTGAGCAATTACTAAGTAGGTAGAACTTTATGATTGATCACATAAATCTCAGTAAAATGTCATAGGATTAGAAGAAATTGAATGTGCTACAAGAAAAAAAATGATAACAAGTGTTGTCAGAATGTTTGGTTTCAACTTATTGTTTCTAATTTTGCTAGGTTTTACACAATACTTCTTTTTTGTAATTTTATGTTTTTTGAACAAAGATTTTCTTTCTCTTTTAGATTCAATGAGGATGAAAGGCTTTTAAAGCTTTGTAAAATTTTAAACAGGTGGAAAAAACAAGGAGGGATTGCTTTAGTATAGAATAGAAATGTTCTTGTTCTCCATCCCAAGAACAAATCATGTCAGAGTATTTTCTCTGTCTAGTTAGAGTGAAAAAAAATATTATTCATTATCTTGGCAGCATTGCTGCTAGTCCTCATCAACATAATAAAATTTCAACCAGTAATGAAAACAGAAAAAATAATTTTCTTAACCTTCAAAGGAAGTTTCAATTTATGTATTATATAAAGGCTTGAGTCAGTATTTTCTCTGATTCAGCTTGATGTTTGCACATAGACAATAGTATCAAGTAGCAGTACAATAGCAGTTCACTTGTTCAGTGTCCAGTGCTGTTAAACACAATATATCAGATTCATGGCAGGGCCATGTAATCACAGATCCATTGATTCAAGAAAGTTTTGACTTGCTCATACCAGTGAATAGGTTAGTTTTTTTATATGAGATCATATTACTAAAAGCTTGCCAAGAACTTAATACCATGTTGAGGTTAGATTTGTAGAAGCTTACTACATCTTGTGACCTCAATTTACTTAAACTTGCATGTTTTCTGCTCTGGTAAGACATAAATAAACCAGCCCTGGAACACTACGCAAGCTGCAGAGAGCACAGTGCAACTCAGGACACTTCCATGGCCACCCCTTTTGGGAGGTTAAGCGCCTTGCCCCTCCAAGAAGCCAAGATCCCTGGCAAAAGTCCAGCAGCTCGTTGTGTGGTGATGGAAAGAAACACTTGGAAGCAACCAATGCACTGTCCAGGATGTTAAATGTTGGGTTTTTTTCAATAAAACAAGGCTAAATTTAAGTAAAGTAAAAGGGCTAACTTCTAAGCCTCACCAGGGAAAAAGTGGTAAGGCCTTTTGTGCTGGCTGACATGGTTTAGCAAAAAAATTTAAACCAGGTCTCACTCTGTTTAACCATCATATTTTCTGGTTTCTGCATAATTAAAATTAAGTGGCTTTTTTTTTTTTTTTTTTTCATCATTTAGCAACAGTAAGCCTAAATAGCATCTTCCTGGGTTTGGTTTTATTTCCATGCTGTAATAGAATCTCCTGTAGCAGACCTGGGGAGGTCTGAGATCCCTGTTTTGCTTGCTGTGAAGAGGCTGCTTTGAGGCCTTAGAAGGAGCAGGATGAAGAATAACACACTCCTGCAATCACCAGGTGGTGATTGGACCCTTAGTGATTTTTGCCAGACTGCCTTTAGGGCTCTTGGGAAAACCTTTGATATTACACTTAGACTCTTTTTCTGGCAGGGTGGATTTAACTAAAGTTTGGTGGCTGGAAGAGAAGGGCATCTGCTTTCAGTCGCTCGTGGAGCATTGTATAGTTGACACTTGGTCAAAATCAACTACTTTGCAGTTTTTATGATTTATTGATGTGAAATTTGTGGAATTTAAAGTTTAAAATGTTTAGTAAAAGCAGCTGTTTTTTCACTATTTTCTTGGTTAGAGTAAGACTGCTGTCTCACCAATAAGGATAATATGAAATGTGCAAAAGAAGCTGATTATGTAGACTCTGATTCCTTGGTAACTTACACTAAAGTGGAAATTCACCCCAGTGGTGCACTGATTTCAAAAACAAAAAGGGCTTGGAAAATGAAAAGTCTTAAAAAGGTTCTGCAGTAGTAGTAAATTGCTTATTAAACTTCTAGCTAGACAGGACATAAAAATGGTGCTTAAAATGACACTCAAATAAAGGAATTCTGTCCTGCTTTGAGTGGAGGGACCATCCTCATTCTGATGGCAACTTTGCTGCAAAGGGTATCTTATGAGTGGACTAGCCAGACAGGGAAGACTTTCCCTGCTGCTGTGCTCTTGAAGTGCTTTTAAAATCTCTTCATATTCTGTAGAATTCCAGCATTAATGCAACATGTAAACCACTGCACATACCCTCAGAAAATGCACATCCCTAAGCACTGTCTGTGCACTTGCTCCCAGACTTGCTTCACACTCACAACATGACCAGAGGGATTGGACCAGAAAGCACTTTGAAGCTAGCTAAGCAAAATCATCCTAAAAAAATCCTTGTTAACTAGTAATGAAGGTCTGTTCCTAGCTAAGTAAGCTGAGTGTTTCCTGCTAGAAATAGCTGTTTCTAGCAGCAGTGTAATAAATGTAGGGAGAGAAAAAAAGAGATGGAAAGCTTGGAGTTTTCTTTCTTACTCTGGCATTGTGTTTTTGTTTCACTTCCGGAACTCTGGCAGCTGAAATAATTGTGTTGTTTCATGCCTGTAGACATAGAAATATGTTTTGTTTGGCTTTAAAGTTAGAATTAAAAAAACCAAAAAAAGGCCAGCTTATGTGGGAATGGAAGCATTTTTTGTGAGTCAGTGTCAACTTTTTTCATTGAACAATAAGAAGCTAAAGGTGATCCCATGTTAGAAAAGCATAATGTGTGTATTTAAAAAAATACTTCAAAAACAAAGATGGTTTTGTTTTGATTTCGTTTTTGTTTTTTTGCAATAACTTTAGAATATTCAGGTCATTTTCAGTTTCAAGTATTCTCATAGGAGGATAATCTTACACTACCCTAGAGTTTGAATGCATCATATGAATCTCTGTAAAATTCCCATTGACATAAATATCTGTACTTTGAAAGACTAATTGGTTTTGTTTGGTTTGGGTTTTTTGTAAACTGGATTTTCTGGTGGGGTTTTTTTGGTTGGTTGGTTAGTTTTGGTTTGGGGGAGGGGAGGTGTTGATTGTTTGTTTCAACTTGCAGATTGAAATCAATCTATACCTAGGTGTACATCCCTGGCTTTGTTCCTAGCATTCCAGAGTGATCAGAAAATACGTACAGGGAAAAGAGACAGTAAGAATATTGGGTCCTGTTGTGCAGTTGAATTTATTCAAATTGTCATTTCATTCGGTGCAATGTCTATAACTCCATCTGATTGGAGGCTTGAAACAATGAGTTTTGTTCACAACATGATATTTTAAAAGAGATTATTATTTTTTTTTATTTTCCCACTACGTTCTTGAAAGCACAGGCTTTTAATGAAAGCTTGTGCTTGATCAGTGGAGTTTTTTTCACTGTTTTTACATTTGATCTGAATTGTTGCACATTAGCAGATATCACAGTTCATTGATAGATGGAGAGGAAAAGGCTTTGAAATTCTTTTACAGGGTTTGAAGGCTGGATACACACAACTCCTGTTCATTCTTTTCTTTTTAATATTTTCACACATTGATATTAGTTCATGGATCCTAAATGAAAAATGTTCACAGCCCAAAACAAGGTAATCTTCTGTCTTTTTTCCAGAATAAACAGGGCTCTTACATTTTAGGCTGTCATTCTTCTTTCAAGTTGCTGCAATAATAATTTGAATCCTTCTTCAAATTCTATTAAAATAATTTGTATAGTAATATAGTTACTCTTCAGGTACATTGCTGCCTTTGCTAAGATAATGATCATTTTAAAAAATTCATTTTCTGAATGTGTTTCTATATGTATATAAATCACTTAAATTTTTTGCAACCTGTGCGAATAAGAAGTGTCCTACCAAGTGAGATCAGTGGTCTGTCCAATCCATTTAGTTACAACTGACACAATGCAATAAAAGAGGTTATTTGGAAGGGGTATGGAAGTGCCACTCTCTTCAGTCTGTTCCCTTCTTACTGCAGCAGCATCCAGAGTTGCAGAAGGATATTAGAATGGGCTATTCTGCCCTATCCCTTTTAGTATCTGCTTACAGATCTGTTGCCCATAAATGTTTCTAATTCATGTTTGGAGTAGCAGGTGTGGTCTGCCTCCACAGCTACAGCAGCAAATTCTTGTGAAGAAACACATTTTTTACCCATTTTACTGCTTAAAAATGTCCCATTTCTAATATTGAAGGATTTGATAAATAGCAGTTTCACATTCATCTCACCATCTTTGTGATTATTTTAATTGTTTAATTGTTGCATTCCTTTGTGCAGTGGACTTTCTACTCTAGGAGTCCTGCACACATTACTGCAATTTACCTTTAGAGTAAACTGGAGTTTACATTACACACATTTACATTTAATTTCTTTGAGATTAATAAATAAAAAGTAGTTTTGAGGGGACTTTAATTCTATTATTTACTGAAACTGTTGATCAGGGTATGTTTGTAAACTTCATGAACCACAGACAGGTTCTGAGGTTAATTTGTTCCATCTGGTTGCATTCTCTGCTTGTAATGGCATCAGATGGTTGAAAATTTTGTGATGGTAGAAATAGCAAGAGTTAAGTGTAAATTGACTGTTTCCACCTTGTAATTTCTCTCTCTTATGATTTCAAGCATGTTATATCTTTTATTTAACCTGGAATGAAACTTTTCTGACTTGGATCCATTCTGTCATCTCTTTAAGTATTTTTCAAAAACATCTTCCTTCTAGATTTACAAAAGATTTACCACTTAAGCTATTTCAGTAAATGTCAGAATAGGAACTTGACTGCCTTCATGCACATACACATTCCTTTTTCAGTTTATCTTACAGTGCAACACATTCTGTAAATTCCTGATGCACACATCTTTCTTTTTTATGGGCATTCTGCAGAGAAGTAAACTGCCAGGCTATTCTGTAATCATCTTTGATGTTGCAATAAATGCTGTGTTCTTTAAAGCTTTTTAACCTTTAACCAGCTAAAGAACAAATCAAAGAAGCAGTTTTCTAGATAATTTTAAAAGACTATAGACACAGTAGATAAGTTGAAGTCTGTGTTTGCTGTGTATCAAAAGACTTTTCCTCCAAAGGAAGTCAGAAATGCATTGAGCAGCTAGCAAACTTAACTCCAAACTTAATTTGGAGACCTCAACAATAAAATAAATGTATATTCAAAAGGTGCAATCATTTCCACATACAATTCCATATTTACAGGACTGATGTTTTCAGTTAACCATGCTTCAGGATGCACTGAAGTTGCCCAGTGAATATATGCCACCCAAAGCCTCCATACATACACTGATTCAAACAGCAGGTGCAAATGTGATCTTACAAAAGCTTTGTCCAAATCAGAGGTCAGTGACTGTTGGTGATGTCCTCATGGCATCCCTTACTGTCTGTGTCCTTGCTCTTTGCTTCAGGGCAAACTTGCTGATCTGTTTTTAAAAGCTACTAGCATTTTACTGAGTCTTATGGGAAGATTATCCATACTCAATCCAGACCAAAGTTCTCATCTGTAATCTCAAAGGGGGTTGCCATCTACACAGTTATCTATCATCCATCTATCTATCTCTCTATCTCTCTATCTCTATTTATCTCTATGTCTATCTATCTATCTATCTATCTATCTATCTATCTATCTATCTATCTATCTATCTCTATTTATCTCTATCTGTCTGTCTGTGTATCAGTCTATCTATGTATCCCTCCACTGTCTTTCCCAGAAGCAGCTAGGCTAGTGATTTAATTCATGCAGGAGACCACCTGTGCTTCAGAAAGAAAATCTCCCTGTACCCGAAATTCCTGGGCATCACATTGTGCCATCATTAATTGCCTTCTTTTGAGGGTATAAATTTAATCACTACAGGTTTAAACTTGTTCATACCTTTAGAAATAGGTACAGACTGTCAGTGAGAGCTACCCTGGGCACTGGGGGCTGAGAGTGACCCAGCACAGGCCACTCTCACCAGCTAATGCAGACCTAGCTACAGGGTCCAGATGTGACAAGCAAAGCTGTCTGCTGGTCAGGTGTCCATGGACAGCCCCAACAGGTTGGGGGATGAAACAGGGCCAGGCTTCCCTTGAGAGCCAGGGCCAGAGGCACACACCTACTGCCCTGGGCTGGTCCAAAATGCAGTGTTAAGGGGATGTCCCCCCCTGGGCTGTGCCCTCAGGGCCCTGAACTCTATCATTAGCAATTCTGGAGGTGAAAGAAGGATATAAGTGCTACACTGGAGGTTGCAGAAGATGACAGGGCTCATCTTAGCTGAGGGTCCTACATTGAGGTAGTCTGTCATGGTCCTCATTTCTTTGTATCAATTCATGTGGTAGCACTCCATATTTTGGTCTCCTGTCATTTTCTGGATGGATAGAAGTAGCTGTCCGTATATTAGTTATTTCAAAGTAGACGTATTTATTTGAATTTGTATTAATCATGTTTAATGTTAAGTTTGTTAGTCTTTATTCATTGTCATAATTTCATTCTCCCTTTTTGTTGTGACATTCATTCTCCTGCATGAGATCGAATCAGGGCATGAAATGCTGAGTCTGGGAGTGGAATAGTGGTACATACAAGAGGCACAGGAGAGAGCATATGAAGGTTAAGTTTCCCTCTCTGGCAGCTGCTTTCTAGCAGAGCAGGTTATCTAGTTCCTGCTTAGCAACAGAGGCTGCACAGGGATTTGCTCAGAACATTAACCCAGGGCAGAAGCTCTGTCTGTGAGCTGGTCTTCAAAGCAACCTCCATCTCCCTGTGACAAGGGAATTTTGATCTTGTCGTGTTTCCACAGCAAGGTTTCAGGAAGAGCACTGAAAAACTTGAGAAACAATGATATATTATCCTTATTTAATGAAACTTCTGTTAACAGTTACCTAGGACAGCCTAGGAATAAAGAAGGTGATGTATGAGGGGACAAAGAGAGGGTAGTTTTGTGTCTGGCCTTGCACTAGCCATGAAGTTAGGCACTTTTAGTCTCTCTGTTCCTAAATGGTCTGATTCAGTGATAGCTTTGTGTTGTCCTGTCTCAATGAAGGTTACACTTCCCAAAGTGTGGATCCATATATCTCTTCTTCCATTGCTGCTCTCAGTGTGCTGCAGCGTGCTCAGTGGGAAGCAAGCTGGGCATCTGTAAAAAGTCAGGTATAACATGCAATCCCCAGAACGCAGTAAATGCAGCTGGTTCCTGAGGTTTCATCAGTGGCTGCTGCATTCCTCAAAGGCTGCAACTCACTCAGATTAGATGGCAGATACCCTGCAAACACTTTTTCTAATGTTTCTTTGTATATTTGCCCTGCTATTTCTCCCTGCTCATCCTAATTCTATCCCTTCTTGGCATATACCAAGTACTGGTGCAGAGAAGCTTTTAGTCTGTATTACCAAGTGTTGTATCACCAGAAAGTTGGTCTTTCATTTGGTCTTGTTATGGCATTTTATGGCAATTAGTAATAATATATATTTGAGATTAATTTTTTTTATATGTCCGCTGTAAAGAACTGAGCTTGAGTTTGAGGAAATAAGCATCAACATGATAATATGCCTGTCAGAGTACTATGAGTCAATACCTGTAAGAAAAGAAGGGTCCTGAATAAAAATCTAGAATTAGACATTTCTGAATGGAAACATCTCTTAACTTACATCAGAAAAGCAACACCTTTATTTTTGCTGTAATAATTTTGTTTTGCTTTAGCCAAGTTCCCAGAAATAGTCTCTTTGTAAAAACAGCAAAATAAACTCTGCTGGGTTTTTTTGTGTGAGCAGAGACACAGTTACTCAATGCTAATGTCTCACTTTAAGGAACTTAAAAATTCTCAGAAAGGTTTTGTTAGTACAAATGCAACTACTTTTTCTATTCAGAACATCATGTTCAAGTAAGCTCTAGACTTTCAGTTATTTCTGGCATCCAGGACATAGTTTGTGAACTGATATGACAGTATCTCATATAAATTTTCCATCTGGATGATCACAGTGCAATACAAGTTTCTTGCTGTGTTGTCAAGCTAGAACCAAGTGTTGTCACTGGCTGACCTTCGTTTTTAAGTACGTGGGAACGTTATTGAAACACTTCACATAATACAGAAGAGCTGTTTCTCTGTACTGAGTATCTTTATGTTGCCAAAGACTTCATTCATCTCCTTCTTTTGAAAGGAGCACAGGATTCCCTGTCCTCCCCCATCACAGACTTTCTAAAAGTGTAAGTCAATTCCTTAATACTTAATCTCACGAAGGGTCTTGTAGGAGTCAGTGGCCTGGTCTAATGTACAAAAGTTAGAAATTCAAGTCCTAAAACAAGGCCAGAGAATGTTTTATTGTGCTCTGACTTGTGTAAAATTGCTGAATACTAAATACGGTGTTCTAGGTGCACCAGTGAATAATCATGGGGTTCTTTTCCTTAGTGCAAAGTGATTGAGTTGGTTGTCAGAGTAATGAGGTATGAGGAACATGCAAAGGAGCACTCTAATGGAAACATTCATTATTAGTGACTTGTACAGACTGTGAAATTATCAGAATAAGAAGCTCGTTCTGTGAAATTGGTAAAAGCCCTCAGCCCTCTCTTTAGTGCTCATACTTTGTTTTCTTACTTTCATTTGGTTACTCTTTTCTAGGGAAAAAAAATTATCTGTGGAGGAAGTACCAATAATTTCGTCATCCTTTTTTTTTACTTAGGTAGAAATAGCAATTTAAAAACAGTAAAAAATATCTGGTAGCAAATGTCTGTAACACATAGAGCATCATACATGGAATATCTAGGCAGTATGTAAAGAAACTGGCCTGCTGCAGCACAGTTTTTCCAACACTTGTTCCCACATTACAGGAAAATAAGTTTGAAAGATGTTGGACAATTCTGGTTTACTCCTTTCTTAATAAATGCATTAGTGTTCATGAGGCAAGTTAACTTACAGGATAACATAACAAATGTTTGAATAACTTTTTGCACCTGTTTGCTTTGCCTTCTTTCCCTCTGCATTGTCCAATACTCTTGTTCATGGCAAGTAGAATTCTGAGCTGGGAAAAGGAGCAGCATTTCCCAGTGCTAAGTTCTGTAATGCGAGGAAACTCTTCTTTCACAGTCTGGTGCTATGGCTAGAAATTGTTCTTGCTTGGGGAGAGAGGAAATACCTATACATTTATGCTTTCTTTTCTAACAAACCTGAAAATGTAAACCGAGAAACTTAAATATAAAATGTCCTCATGAATCTCTGCTGCAGTCTGCCCATTTTGGTTCAGTATGCCTGGTCCTGATACACATGGCTGAAAGTCATTTCTCAACAGATAACTTTTGATAGCTTGTATACAGGTAACTCATTGCTAAAGTTGTAGATTTCTCCAGGATCACAACTGGCAATTGCATAAATCTGAGAAGACAACTTCTGCCTTTCAGTCAGCTGATTGCATTCCTAGAAACAAGGAGCACTGTTGCCAGTATATCACGACTGTGATGTAAGAACTTGCCCACTCAACTGATTATTTCTGGTTGGGTTTTTTTTACTGGATAATTTCTGAGAAACTCGTCGCCGCATGAGTATTTTGTCCTGTGATTTTCATTATCTTCCTTAACTGGGTTCCTTTTCTTTCTGATATCACTGCTGCTGGACCAACTGGCTGCATTCCCTAGAGTGTTCCCTATTAGTTTTGTAGCATCTGATAGGTTTCCCTGTGTGCTCAAAGACATAATCTAGATGTCCAAACAGCGTAAGAAAACAGGAATTGCAAAGACAAAGGAGGTACCAGAGCCAGCCTAGGAGCTGAGGAGACACCTAGGAGATGTACCATATCTGAGCTCCTTGGTAGAATATAAACAGGTTAAAAGTTCTTCTTAGAAGCTTGGAGATGGCTTCCAAAACTTTATAGTTTGTTCTGTTTGGAAGACAGTATTTATATTTTTCCTGTAAGAATCAGAACAAAGGAATATTAATAGCTTCCTGCACATTGTAACATTTTCTGCATAATGACATTTTACAGGCTTGATATAATTTTCTGCCATGTGCATCAGGTCATTAAATGAGAAGTCTTTAAAATTATCTCACCAGAACAGTTCTTTTTTCCAAACAACACCAAAAGAAGATGAGATCAAAGAATTTCATAAAAGGCACTTTTCACAGCTTATCTGTCATCAAATGAAGGTATTAGGGAAATGGCCTGAGAAGCTTTTCCTTCTTGATACCCCTTTTGAAGTGACTAGAACTACAAAACATGCCATTTCTGCAGAGGATTCCAGTTGTGTTTCTCCCTTATATGAGAGGAAGGGCACAAGGAACCGTATCACACCAGCTGGGCCCCTTCTGGGGTCCTTGCTCTTGGAGCTTGCTTGGGCATTCAGGGGTCAGGCAGGGAGCAGGGTGGCTGCCCAGGGAGCACTCCTTCCCTGAGCTCACCATGGAGCTCATGGCTACCAGCACTGCAGCTGGGGCCACACTGAAAGGTTTGCCCCCGCTCCCAGAAAAATTCAGTGACAGCACAACACATATCCATCCAGGATAATTTGGGGTTGAAGATCTTCCCAAATTTGGAATTCTTTTTTTTCATTTCTAAAGGTAGAAGGTGAGGGATTGAACTGATGAAATGCAAACTCACATAATTTGTTCAGCATTTTCATTGCATGCCCTTGTCTAATAAATTCCACGTATTACAGTATTTAAAAATTAATCCTGATCTCAACTCCCTTTGAGCTAACGAGAGTCTCACCACTAAGATCTGTAGGTAGTGTGTCAGAAAATGAGATATTATAGGTGCCACATAAAAAACTTTCACATGGGGAGGAGATATAATATCCATCAATGACCAAGAAGAATAAAAACCGAAATTGTGATTCTTAATTCTTAATTTTAAAGAGGAAAGAAGTAAAAAAATGAACATTTTTGCTCTCACATGATAATATTTTAGGGTCTTAATATGAAATTTTGTCTATTCAGGCAACTCAGAGCTAGAATTTTATCTCATATTCTCAGTGAGTAAAATGAGAGCTCTATGGGGGAGAGCAGGCTGACAACTCTCCACCTGCACAGTTTCTGTGCGACACTGAATTAGTCTAAATTTCATCTTTTTTTAAAAACAGGATTAATTAAATTTTGGATTATATTTTCTTTTTATTAGACCTAGTATGAGCCTAATGCACCAGCTAATCCAATGCATAGTAAATATGGTCCAGATAGTAATCTGACAAAGTTCATTATCTGTGAAAACATTAGGATGACTGTATTCAAGATCAGATGTTCATAAATTGCACAGGAAAAAGGTCTGTGTGAGAGGTAATGTTCATCTGTGGTTCTGAGCTGTGTATTATGGCTGCTTGCAGAGTCTAGGGTATAGATTTTATTCATAATCATGATTTCTCATATTCCAGCATTTATGGTACATTTGAAGACCTGTACATTTCAAAAGTCATGCCAATGTCAGTGAATTTTGCTTGCCACAGTAATATGGGATTAGGGTCTATCAATAGTTGAAACAGTCAACTAAACTTTTCTACAAGTATGAATGCTGGGGTGATAAACAAAGGGCACATTTTTTCACTCTCAATGAATTCAGGACAGGCTGGCTTCTCTTCACTTTGGACAGTTTTAGAATATTGCTGGATACGTCTTTGGAACTGCCGTAACTAAAAGTTTCTTCTTGAGAGCTAGTCTAGGTAAAATTTAATTTCCCTTGAACTTTTTGCAAAGAAAAGGTGAAGTCCTGGATAAAATTTCCTGCTTTGAGTCATTAATTTATTACTACCATCGCTCTGTGACCTACTGCTTGCACATAGTCCCCCACCCAAGCCAGCCAATTTTTCTCAAGATACACAACACTAGCCACGTTCTCCTTGTTGAATAGTACAATGGGATGTGTTATGGGCATGAAAAACATGTTAAGAGCCCCATTTTGTTCCAGTATCCATGGATATTCCATAAGGAGATAACATAAATCTCCCATGACAGAAGTGACATACCAGGACTGCTTCATGGCATACAGAGATCTCAGACAAACATGTTGTTTAAAAACTCCTTTCCAGAAACTCACATTATAGCTGAGTAAAGGCAGGTCTTTGCAGTCATACACTGAAAAGGATTTGGGAATCTCTGTACTGGTTCTGCAAGCACTGTTTGAAAACTAATTGCATTTGATTTGTAGCTTTCTCTGGCCATTCACATGGTATGGTATGGTATGGTATGGTATGGTATGGTATGGTATGGTATGGTATGGTATGGTATGGTATGGTATGGTATGGTATGGTATGGTGTGATAGGGCACAGAGGGATTTTTGAGTGTCTCAAGAAAGGCCAGTTATTCTTGAAACCATTCTCAAGGCTTTAGAAGTGGTTGTTATCCCACAGGCTCTCAACTAACATAATATCTGAGACTTCTACAAACAGAATAGAAATATTCTGTAATAAATTCTGTAAAATCAAGAAAAACCAGTGACAAATTCTTTTTATAAGAAAAAAAGGTGGAAAGCACAGAATTGTTTCTCTAAAGGTGTTATATAACTTCCAGCACAGCTAGGAATTGATACTTTGAGTAAGATTAGAATAAGAATAACTCAAATTATTTGCAGCAGTGAAAGCATTCCCCATGGTATCTTCTGCAAGTACTGGAACAGACTGCCAGAGGAGGTGAAGGAGTGCTTATCAGTGGTGATTTTTAAGAGAAGGTCAGTTTATTTTCAGTAACTGATACAATTTCTTTGACCTGTGAGGCAGAGCATGTTCAAGGAATATCATACGCTGCAGGCTTTTGCTGCTGACAAGGGGTCTGAGAAGGGAGCAGGGCATTTCTGGCAGAAATGAGACTCCCCTGCAGTGGAATGCAGACAAACCCATTTGCCCTCTGGCAGACCAGATTAACAGAGGCTCCTGCTTCTAGGTCTTTGTGGGCCAAATTGAGTCCATTCAGCAGGGCTGTTCAGGTTCACAGTTTTAGATCTCTGGTTTATAGTGTCCAGAGACTGCCTTGCAGCATTGAAAATGTTAGTTCCCCTTAGGTTAGGTACAACTGATCCTGCTTGTCAGCTGTGGGATAAGCTAGATGACTTTGCAAGTCTTCCTTTTCCAGTTTTGTGTGGTTCTCTGACTCTCTCTGGTCTATGTTTTATCTTTGAGGCAATTCTTTCAAGGGCAAAAAAATGAATTTGAAATTACTGTGCAAAGCTAAGTAAAACTGATCAACAAGCCCTAACTATAATACTACTCACCAGCTTGAGAGAAATTTGGAGTGTCAGGCTGACAAAAAAATCCTCTAATACGAGATCTGTACATATACATTTTGTGTTAAGTGAAAGATGCAGACATCTCATGTGAAATTTAAGATAGCAGTTCCTGTGTACAGGTCATTTATTCCAAGAAATATGGGGTTCGTAGAAATTGTTCCCTCCTTATTTGGAACTCCTTGAAAACCCTAGTACAAAACAGGAAAAACAACACAATTAGCCCTGAGTATAAACACTGAAATCAGAGACAGATAACATGTCATAGTGTCCTGTTGGAGATTGTTACTGTGCACTTCAAAAAGGAATCACACGAACAGGAGAGCTTCTTGTTGTTTTCTTTAGTGTTGTACCTGTTTTTTCTCTTGGATTTATGTTTGTCCCTCCTAATGCTGGGATTATGGAAAATGAATCTGCCATCCTGGTTAGTCTTTGTCTCAGGGTGGTGAAGGTTTGCACATTGTTTTGTGTACAGTGTGCCTGTGCAATTTCCATCAGAAGCAGGAAATGTTTATTTAAGTTCTGAGGGGTGGGACAGTTGCTGTAGTTTTAGGTAATTTTAAACAAACTGTTTGAGCATCCTGTTTAAATAGAGTTAAGTAATCACAGTTTTGTATTAGTTGAAGAAGAATTCCATACATGCAAGACATGAATAAAATATCATCTTACAGACCATACCAAGGTGATATATTCACCTGACTTCTTGAGCAATAAATTTGTATGTTTGGCTTCTGTTTTCCAACAAGTTCAGTGGCTAAACATATTCCATTATGTAACAGTACTCTACTAGAATGTGAACAATTTTACATTTACCTGTATTTGATACACATATTGGTTTCCTTGATATTTTCAGGGGCCCCTGAAGAAATCTAATTCAAATGCAACTTTCTGAAATTGGGAGAAAAATCTGTATTCATACAAAGAACTTAGTTTAGGGAACTAGTGAGAATCAGGAAGAATTTATTCACAGCCAGTTGTATGAAAACATAAATGAAGGAGAAAATGGTTGTTGGAGTGGGCTGCTAAGATTTATCAGTTGTTAATTTTGCTTGAGTCCATGTTCATTGCCTTTCCTAAATGATTTTATGTATTATAAAATTTGAACCAGTAGACAAAAAACAGTAATGAAAAGATGTGTTCTCAGACTTGTGCCATGGATGTACAACTCATTTTTGAAACTGGGAGACAGATTGCATGATTTATTTTTGTTTTGTAATGTTTTAGTGATGATTCTGTGTTGAACTGCATATTGGGTCCCCCAGCTGTTAGGACTGTTTGAAAGAGAAAAAAAAAAATTGTATTCTTCAGATTGAAGTGATAATTGTACATGGTTTTATGTCTATCAATGGATTGTCTTTAGACTGCAATTTAACGTTAATGAGATTTTAATTGGAAAACAAATGAAGGACAGACAGGTTAATAACTGATTGCAATTTTTAAAAAGTCTTTTAAGATCTACACAATAATTAATGTAAACAATACATCAAAGTATTTTCATGTCTAACCTTTCATACAGGGTTTACATAGACGCTTGTTCCTTAACAATGCTATTATTCCACATCTAAACAACAAATAGACTGTACAGTGTCATCTGTTAAATCAGAA